>RJWH01007559.1:0-38980 GCA_004363575.1 Solenodon paradoxus | reverse complement strand
GAGTTGGGATTTTATGTCAATCCAGTGAGGAGCCAGTAAAGGTTTGTGACAGGTCATCTGAGGGCCTCTGGCTACTGTGTGGGGAGTGGCTTTAAGGCAACAGAGTGATCTGGTGACAGTTACGAGCTGTGTGTTTATCTAGATCTACAGCGACTAATCCATGTTGCTGCTTAAATAAGCTAAAATGAAATGAAGCGGGGATTAGCAGCATCTCCAGTGCTCAGTTGCTACATGTCGTGAGTGAGGACGCACTGGGCGGCACTGGGAGAGAACGTCTGCTTTGAAATCAGCTCCATTTTACTCTTTAGACAGAAGACACGATGTTCCCTTGCAGGAGATGTCAGTGTGGTGCGTGAGTGAAGTGGACAGGTCCGGAGAAGTAACTGATAGTTCTCGTGAAATAGCTATGCAGTTAAATGTGCAAAACATATTTGATTTGGGTTTATGGTGTGCGAGGTTGTGAGTGGCATTTAGAGAATTGGAAAATAGAGAGAGAAATAGATTTGTCAGTGATGTTAGGGTCATGTGAATTTTTTAAAAAGGAAATGTTGAAGCAGGAATGAAGGGGAGCCAGAGGCAAGCTGAAGGAAAAGAGAGAAGGAAGAACCATTCTTTATTTTTTATTTATTTGTTCACATTGGCTGTTCTCATCAATCCTGCATCATGAACCTGGGATTTAGGATGTATGTGCTCTGTATGTAACCCTGATTCCACCCGTGTGTGCCAACATTTTTAATGCTCCAATACAAGTAGGTTGAGATAGTAAAGTTGTGGGGTTCTAGAATTAGAGGAAATAAACATTTTTGAGAGGTATTAGTTTCTCACAGTTTTCCTTTAGTCATTCTCTCTTCCACATCCTCAGTCACCTGTAGCATTATCAGTTTCAAACATGTTCTAGTATCTACCATCACTTAAAGTAAAAGAAATTTAGCCTTTGGCTCCTTTCTGTTATTGCTTTACAGTATGTTATCTCTCTTTCTAGAGATGGTTATGATGAGATCACTTATAGCAGGGGAAAGATAGGAGACAGTGACTTAGAAAGTGAGATGTTTGAAATGAAAATGTCACAGCCATGTTAGCGAAGAAATAGAAGGCAAAGAGAATCAGTTCCATTCTGTGGTCTCATGCGGTGTGACACACGGCTGGCTCAGCTCAGTGCCACATTTTCAGTCAGTCCAGTCTAGACTGTTGTGGCCCCTGCCACACTGGTGGTTAAATGTCATCCTGGTTCATCCACATTCTAATGGACATTGACAAACTGGATTATATTCATAGAACATAATAAACAGGATGTTGAAGGGTGTGGACTTCTGAACATGTTTACCTTGGAGAAGAGGGAAGACAGAAGATCAGAATTATTCTTTCGAATATTTATGGAATGATGTGCCAGCTCTAGGTATGACCTATTCATATATGTATGAAACATGTTCTTGATAGATCTACAGCGAAAGAGACCAAGACAAGGGAGTGGATACACACTGAGGCACGACTTTATTGTCCCACGTACAGGCCGGGAAAGCGCCTTTCTTAGAAGAGACAGAAGGAGCAATCCAAGGGAAGCTATGAGAGAGGGCCTTTTAAGGGGGTAGTCACTGACTAGCCTGGAAACTAGAGGTGGAATTCCCATAAGACCATCTGGCTGAGCTGTTGAGTTAGGAGTAAGGAGTCAATGGGATGGAATGTTAGGCGAGTGCAGATGGGTGGGGATGGAGTCCTTGAGTTTGCTAAACAGGAGGAGGGTTAGACAGCATCTGGTCTTGCTTCAGACTGCAAAACATTCCATTTCTCAAGCTCAGCTAGAAAGTGACAACTTTCAGTTTTTTTGTTTCTTTTGTCTCTATCAGTTCTGTTATCTAGTAGTTATTAAGGCAGAGTCCTAAGAACGTAGCACTGTCTTAATCTTCACAAGCCTAATAGGTATAGGATATATTATCTCTCTAACTAGAAGAAAATCAAGTTACAAAAGGATGAGCAATTTCTCCCCTTAACACAAATAATAAAGAGAGAATTGAAGCTTGATCCAAACAATTTTATTCTCGGCAGTCATGATGTTGATGACTTTTGATTTCATATGATGAAGAATAGTCTATTAATTACAGCTGTTCAAAAAGAGAAAGAATCCATAAGTTCCATGTCATATCTTCAGAGCCAGTAATTCCTATTGCAGGATAATTTTAGGACCTCTGTATTCAATAAAATATTGAATTATATCATCTCTAAGACTCTACATTTAAACTGACCCCTTTTTATCTAATCACCTATTTTACACGTATTTTAATGTATTTTATTTTTTCTAAGTCATTGAAAGATTGCATGGCTTGGCAAAACCAAGGATGGAACCACTTCAATAGCATTCAGATCTTCCCTCCAAGTTAACATTCTCTAATCAGCTGTGAAGATCCCTCTCCAGGTAATTGCTAAAATTGCTAACATTTTATATCTGCTTACAGGGATATCATAAGGTACTTCATGAAGTGCTCACTTAAATCAAGATTTAAAAACTTTTTTATCCTTCTCTCCAGTCATCATCTAATTATCTCTTTCATTGGACTCATTTAATGTAGCTTTAAGATCCAATGCTGGTTTCTCCTAACCACTGATTATTTCTCCAAGTATTCAGAAACCATCTGTCTAATAATTTTCTGAAAAAAATTGCTGAGGTTGGTTTTTATTTAAACTGTTATAATCCTGTATACAAATCAACTCATTTAATCCCCAGAGAGCATTGTTTTATCTCCATTATACACATGAGAAGACTGAGGCACAGAGAGAGCTCATGCAACTCACACTGGGCTGCATCGATAATACATGAAGAGCTGGTCCAAACAGGCCGTTGGGCTACAGAGACTGTTTTAAAGCATTAAGCTCTTGACTGCACTGATGGATGATTTTGCAATTCCCTATGACTTCTTCTTTATCTTCTATCTCCAATCCAACACCCAACCCCATATGCACTTTTGAAAAAAATAAAGAAATTTTCCCATTTCCACTATATTAAAACTTTGGTACTTTTGTTGATTTTATCCCCAAAGTTCTCATTGCTTCCAGATTACCAGAGTCTTTGAGGATAAAAATGCTGTGTAGATGAGCTATTCTCCTGTTTCCCATCTTTGTTACTCAGATTGCTGAGCTGACATTGTCTTCAGAATCAAAAACACTTAAACTTTTAAACAAATGACAGCATGTACAGATAAAAGACAGCAAAAGTCCTGGCACTCAGTGTCCCCCTTGTGACAAGCTTTGCATGTCTCAGAACTATTTTCATTATTGAATATGTCTCATATTTCAGCTCATTGTTGCAGTCCCAAGAAAGAATTTTTGTTGATATCCAGTGGTGCTTACCTGATTGACTTGTAAGACTGATGTGTCTGTGAGAAAAGAAGTTTTTAAACTTATTTTTGGAAGATATGATTCAGAAGTAATTACAGAAAAGCAATATTGAGACCTTGTTGTCTATGAGTGGTAAGTAATTTTTTTTAAAGATTTTAAGTACCACATATGTCTTGATGTAGAAACCAGGGACCACAGGTTTACAGGTCATTCCTAATCATTAGTTCCAATACTAAAAACTGACTAACCTAATTTCAAGGCACAGGAATGGTATTCCAGGTACTCCCTGGTGGGTGTCTTAGGTGTTAACATATGGTTTTGGCGTAGTCCACACAAAGCCCAAGGACCGGGTTAGTGACGTGGAACAGGGGGGACCAAGCCCTTCTCAAAAAAACAAAAAACAAAACAAATGAAGACTATAAAATGTTTCTCCCCTCTCACTCTTCCTGCCTTCTTGCCTTCATTCCTGCCTGCTTCCTTTCTCTAAAACAAAAACCAAAATAAAGAATGATTGGTAGTTCACATGAGATAATTTGGATAGCTGGGGTGCATGCATGTGTGTGTATGTGTGTATTATTTTTATTTAAGAAATAATGATATACATAAAAGTCAGCTGCCATCTAAAAGATCCAGTAGGGACGTTCCAACTGAATCAAAGACTTTTATCCTCTCTCTGTGATTAGGTCACCACACCTTTACAGACCTGCAAAGTGAAATATTTTAGCTGAAAATGTATTTTCTCTGCATAAAATAGAAACAAATGTAAAATTTTTCTGTTTTCTCAGAAAATACTACTTTACCTCTCCAATCTATTTTTCCTTTCTCAGAGAAGTTCTAGTTCGATACCTTTAATATTGGTCTCCCCAAAGTAGTGAGGCAGTTGAAACCATGTACAATGTCCCATAATGAAATGAGTAGAGATAATGCTTTCAGTGTCTCTAAAATAAGTTCTATAACAAAAGCATCAGTTCAGATATCTTGGTGAGCAGGAATAGTCAGCAAATCAAAACCTAATTTTCATTATCAATTCCCTTCTTTGATTTTTGTAGAGATAAGACATATTTATTAAATCAGTCTTTTCTTATTAAAGCAGACTTCATGTGCTCAGAATTACCTGAGGAGTTTACTATAAATGGAATGGTAGAATCTTAATTCTGAATTGTGATGAATTATGTCTGGGATTCTGCATTTTTCATGCACATGCCAGACTGAGTGTGTGTAGTCCCTAGATAGTTCTTTGAGAAACATTGTATTGGGGTACAGAGTAACTATACCTTACAGAGGAGCTTTCAGGGACTTTTACATGAGAACATCATATAATGTATAATATTATATTTGTAATAAGACATAGAATAATTACCTTTGAAGTACCATGAAACTTAGTTGTCAAAGAAATGCTTGATCAGGGGTGTGCCCAGGTGACCTAGCGGATAAGGCCATTGAACTTGGTCCACAGACATCCCAAGGATCCAGGTTCAAGACCTGGGACCAGGAGGAGCAACCAAGATGAGTAAACATTTCTATC
Source organism: Solenodon paradoxus (assembly GCA_004363575.1). Lineage (NCBI taxonomy): Eukaryota > Metazoa > Chordata > Mammalia > Eulipotyphla > Solenodontidae > Solenodon > Solenodon paradoxus. The sequence goes on along the minus strand of RJWH01007559.1, from coordinate 34,125 downwards.
CCCTCTCTCTCTTCTTAAAAAAGGAAATGTGTAACCATATTTTCTTTGCTGTTATGAAGGTGAGAGAGTGGACACTTGAAATTTTGCTTAAGGAGTGAAATAATTAATGGGAAACCCTAGTTCTCCAAGAATTTAGCATAAGAAACATTTTAATGTAGACCAGAAATGTTAATATATTTTTAGTAATTTTGAAATCTCTGGCATCATTAGGAGTGGCATTGAATTCCTCACTGTGTAGTGTCCCAGACGCCCTGGCAGCGGGCAGTGACTCTGGAACAGAGGAGGCTGTGCCCCAATACAGTGAAAGCTGTGTCCACTCACCCTGGTTTCACACAGGTTCCCTAACGACCCTCTTGGTAAGTTACATTGGAAAACCCCTCTGAAAGTCAGTTTGGTTCCTCTTGTTCATACTGAATCCCTTCCTACATGGTTTGTCATCCATCTTATCAGCCCACCATTTCCTTTGTGCTTTTAAAATGGACTCAGTGAGAGCTTCTAGAACAGTGCTTCTTGACCTTGGCTCTGAGCACTGCAATCCCCTGGGTCACTTAACAAAAAATCCAGCAGAGGTCAGGATGCAGCAATTAAATCCCAATTTCAGGAGTGGAGATCTGGCATCACTATTTTTTTCCTCCTTATGCTGCATGCTTTATTTTTTGATTAAAAAGTTTATGTTGAGATCACTGTTGATTTCCATGTGGCATGTGAAATAATACAAAGACACCAGTGCTCTTTGTAGCCCATTTAGTAGTGGTAACACCTGCGGGATATAGAAATTGCTACAGTCAAGACACAGAATATTCCTGCCCTACAGGCCCTACTGTTGGCCTCTTCTCATCTGTCTTCGCCCCAAACCTCTGTCAACCACCCATCTATTTTGTTTCTATAATTCTGTCATTTCAAGAGTGTTACATAGAAGGAAGCAGATGGTATGTAAACTTTTTGGACTGATGGCTTTTGCTTAACATAACATCCTAGAGATTTGTTTACATTGTTGGAGATAGTAATAGCTTGTCCTTTTGATTGCTCAATAGTATCCTTTGGTAGGGGATGTTTAACTTATTCATAAGATTTGTTTAATCATTCATATGTTGAACAGAGCATTGAAAAGTGTTTTGCAAAAGCACTAAACAAGCATCCTTACCGTTGATAGCTACAGAGTGAGTTTTGTTTGTGAAGAAAAGAAGTGATGAGTCCTAGTACAGTTAAACAAAATCAACGCAGTTTTTTATGTGAACAAAAATGAACAGAAAACTGTTGTCACTTCTGTAGGATAAATGTCCAAGAGTCCAACTGCTGGATAATGATAGTTGAGTGTTTAGGGTTAAAAGAAACTGCCAAATTATTTTTTTTCCAGAATCATCAAACCATTTTTCCCATCCTCCAGCAATGTTGAAGTGATCTGCTTTCTCTATGTCACCACCATTTGTTGTGACTATTTAAAAAGTTCTAGTCCTTCTGCTAGGTATGTAGTGATATCTTGCTGTAATTGTATCTTCTTCATGGTTACTAATATTGACATCTGTTCTATCTGAATTTTTCATGGGATGGGGCGAGGAGTGAGGGAGTGATTAGGGGAGGATGAAGTGTTTTTATTTTCATTTTTGGTTGCCCTCTCCACCTCATCCTTGGGCTTAACGTACGTGGACCACACCCCAGCCTTCTCAGCTGCCTGAGCCTCCAGGTTGTGCCCTAGCTGCATTTTTTTTTTTTTTTTTTTTTTTATAACTTCTAAAGTAAAATGCCTCTTCATCTCCTTTGCGGGTTTTCTAATTCGGTTGTTTTCTTACTGTGGAGTCTGAGGCTTCTTTATGTATTCTAGAATACTAGTCCTTTGTGATTTGTAAATATTTTCTCCCAGTCTGTACCTTATCTTTCACACTTTTAACAGGGTCTATACATAGAGTAGATTTAAATTTTGATTTGGTCCTTTTTCTCCATAAGTTTTCCTCTTATATATTGTACTTTTAGTGTCAGGAAGTCTAAGAACTTTTGGCCTTGCCCCAAATGCTATAGATTTTTTAAAAATTCTTAACTTTGAATTTAACATGAAGTTAAATGTGAAATGTAGTTAATTTTTCTGTAAGGTTTAAGATGAAGGATTTTTGTGGGTTTGGTATGGTTTTGTGTAAAGATGTCCAGTGATGCCAATATCTGTTAAAAAGCCTATCTTTGCTCCATTAAATTGTTTTTCTGCTTTTGCCAGAAATAAGGTTAGCATATTTGTCTGGATCTACTTTGGGGAATCTGATCTGATGATCTGTGTCTATTCCCAAGCTCACACTGTCTTGATTGTGGCAGCTATACAGTAGGACTTCTGAGGAAGTGATTCTTTCCAATTCTTTCTCAGTATTATTTTAGCCATTCTAAAGCCTATACCTTTCCATAGAATATAAAAAATAAGGTTTCCTATAACATTTGCTGTGATCTTGTTAGGAATTGCATGAAACCTATAGCCCATTGGAAGAGAGTGGACATCTTCTCTATGTTGAGTCTTTAAATTCATGCACACAATATTTCTCTGCTGTTACTTGATTTCTTTCACTAGAACTTTGCAAAACTATATGGTGTCTGAATAGAATTACAAAGTGTTTTTCCTAGGTATTAGATTTACTTAGCAGTGATTGCACATAGTATTGTTCTTAATTTCAAATTCTTCCTGCAATGTGATTGACTTTTTATATCTGTTTTTAATCTTTGATATTCCTGAAGCTAGATCAGTATTTTATAAACACTCCTTAGACATTTCAATATGCAGTCAAGGTTAAGAACCTCTGCTCCAGAGAAACACCATCGGTGGGGTTCAGTGCCCTTGGACACTTAAGGTTTCCAATTTCAGTACCATGAGGAACCCTGTGTTCATGCCTGCATGGTTCTTTCTTCCAACAGCCACACATATTCCAAATATTACTTCTTTCCAGCCCTTCAGTATTTCATCTTTATCCCCTTTTCCTGTTTTCCAAGTACCTTGCTTTCTACTTAATACCTGATAACAATAGAAACATTTCTTTTCCTCTTCCCCTAAGTATTTAAAGCTCATCTCTATCAGAACCCATCCTTTCTGTCAGAGATCTTTTTCCCATTGAAGGCAATGCATTGTCCACTTACGATTTTCATCCCCACCCCGCCATGACCATTGTGTTAAGTACTGGACCTATTTTTTTCTTGTCTTTTCTATAATACTTTTGTGTGTATAGATAAATAATTGTAATGATATACCTATTAAAAGTTTTATCCTACTTTTTCATTTATCATCATTGCTTCACATTTTGAAAGATTCTTTTAAAAAGAGTTTTAATTATTACAAAAAGTCTTAATTTTTTAAAATATGCTTCATTAATTTGCTTTCTTTTCCCATTACCATATAGCAATGAAGTCAATGGTGTTTATTTTTTTGCTTTGACAGAGCTCACTTAGCATAAGTTCTCTTAAGTTCCATCCATGTTGCTGGATATGGCAATATTTCATCTTTTAATAGCTGAATATTATTCCATGTATATATATTCCACATCATCTTTATGATCTGTCCCTGGACACTTAGTCTTTTCAAGCTCTTGGCTACTATGACTAATGCTGTAATAAACTTGGAGTACAAATATGTCTTTGAATTATACACAACCCTTATAAAATTTTTACATGGCTTACTCAGTGGTTTATTTTTTAATATAAATAATTTTGGATTGATTGTCCTTGTGGAGAAATGTTCCCAGGCCTAGGATTACTTTCAAAACCACTCAAATGTACAATCACTGGATTTAGAAATATATTTAAAAATCTTAATATTTATATCCTAAATTACAAGCTCAACTGGGTAGAGTAGCAGCCATTCTATATATCTTCCTCAGGCTGTGCCTGTTTGTCAGGGTATGTTATTTTAAAAAATGTGTGCTTCACAGTCCAGCAATTCTATTTTCCAGGAATATTGGTACAAATGCACATACCTGGAATCTGAGATGCTTGATGCAGGTGGTAAGAGAAAAATGAAAAGTCAAAATGTTCACCAATGGGAATTAATACATATTGGTACAATCACTATCTAAATACTGTGTGCAATAAAACAGAATGTTGTCAGCACTGCTGTAGGCAACAGTTAGGTCAATTGCCCCTGAAGGAGCGCAGGTCACATACCCTTGAGCTGGAGTTCTGGGCCAGTGGGGAAACAAAACAGTGTGAACCACTAAATAAAAATAAAATGCTTCTTCCTCCTCTCTATTCCTGTCTGCCTATTCACCTTTGTTCCTGCTTATACCTTTCCTTTAAAAATATGATGTAGATTTTTATGCAATGATATGAATATCATCGTAAGTCAATGAAAAAAGTCAATTTGATAAACAGTCAATAAAAGAATACTGTTTAGCCTAAGGGAATTTGGCTGGAAATGCTATAACAGAGCATTGATTATCTGTGAAGTCTGCAGAGCATGAGATTTGGGACCAAGTGGCACATGTTTTGAGATGAGAAGTGAAAAAACAGACACGTTTTAGTTTTTTGGTGTTTGTGTCGAGAGCATCTAAAAGTCAACACAGTTGAAATAAATGATCTAGAAAAGATGCTAAGGTGTACCTTGGTAGAGTAGTGGTTAGGTCAGCCACTTTTGGTGAGCTCAGTTCACATACATCCCAAGGACCTGAGTTTGCATCCTGGAGCAGAAGGGGAACCACCAAGATAAACTAAATAAAATAAAGTGCTGCTTCCTCAAAAAAGATATTGAAATATTTAAGTGTGCAAAAAGTCCAGTTGAGAATGAAGTGGAAGAGCGTGGGAGAGTAAACACAGGAGGACTGGAGAGTGTGTGCATACACACAGACATAAACCCACAATATTTATATATATAGATTTTGCTAACAAGGAAAAATGAATATTTAAATGTATAATTTACCAATATTGTTTATAATAGAGCTATAAAGAGACTGTGATATACTTTGAAAATTTAAAGTACTCTGCATGTGGTTTCCCCCATTCTTCATGTAATAGATTAGAAAATAAGATAATCATATTCTTTTCCACTGTCACCGCAGATCCCTAGAGGCACAGAGATGAAAAAGCAGATACATTTTTTAAAGTGGTTATAGATGAGAAACCATGCATTTCTCCATTTGTAAAATGGAGTTGCTTATCAACAATTGATTGGGTGTAAAGTTTGTCTTTTAACTTCTAAATAGTGATTACTATTTTCTATCTTTTTAGGACAAAGGAACCCACTTAAAATGCTTATTGGCGTTTCCACTGTATGAGCCACAGTGGAATAATAATCACCTAACAGTACCAAGAGAGTTGATGGTTGGGATTTAATCCTGGGAGTTTGCATTTTCTTAAGGTCTTTTATCCTTTCAAGCCACTGTAAGCATATAAACCTAAGATACAGTAATTTTTATTCCTTTTATATGAATTTTCTAAAACTGTATAATAAGCAAGGGTACCACTGACCAGCAGCATCTTGTCACTAGCGGGGCCTGGATGTTAAAAAATACCAATGTTTGTGGAGGGACGGCAGGCTCATCCTCATGCATGGTAATTCAGGACTGTGTGCCAAAAGTGGTACATCTCCTGAATGGGAGTTTGCTGCCCCTAAAGAGGCAGAAATGCATGGTAGTTCATAAATAAAAGGTGAGAATAAAAACATTAAGTTGATGTTTTCAAAGCAACTGTACTGTACTGTGATTGTAATATTTGAAGTGACTTCATTTCTCAAAAGGCACTGCTCGTTCATTCATGTGCTTGATTTAAGTATGTGAAATTGATAACATTCAACTGTTTTTACCAAAAATGTTTAATTCTTAAAGCTCAATTTCATAACTGAATTAGATAGCTCAAGCGTCTACTTCTAAGGATTCAGAGACCTGTAACATGAGACAACTATGTGGCCTGAGGTCCTGCTGCTCTCCTCAGGGCAGAAATCAGGTGAGTGACTTACGCAGTGACTTTCCCTGTAGTGGGGTGTCACCTTCCTTTCTCCTGTTTGCAGGCTGTACAAGGGCATTGGCATCATGAGCTGGGGCCACAGGAAGTCCCACCTGCCATGCCAAAGGTCACCAGCAGAATTTCTGCCTACAGGGACTGGATCACAGCTGTAACCAGAGAAGCTGTCACTAAAACAGCTGCGTAATGGAGTGTTTTTATAAGCTAAAAGGGGAATACGCAGCTCCTCATCCGAGGAGCTAGGATTTGGTGTATGAGTATACTCAATATTAAATATCGATCATTGCATTGAAGTTGACTCATGCCTCCTGGGAACTTGCATCTGAAATGCCATTAAGTGTCCATCTAATGTACCGTGTCCATGTGATACTAGAATACCATCATGTAAATTTGTACTCTTTCTAGTTTGGTAAACATGGGAAGACATGAAAGAAAATTTTATTCAGTCCATAAAAGTAACTAATTTCACTAACACTAAACAATTTCAAGGAGATGTGAACATTTAAGAAGTTAGGTTAATCCATTGATTTTTTAATTTTTTTAATCTGAATTTCAGTTGAAGATATCTTCATCTCTGTAAGCTGGAGTCTCAAGCATAAGATAGAAATTAGTCCAGTTTGCTGTAATCTTCATCTCTGTAAGATGGAGTCTCAGGCATAAGATAGAAATTAGTACAGTTTGCTGTAATCTTATCTTCCCCCTTCTGTTTATGATTTTTCTGTGGAAAACCTCAATAGGTGACGCCATTCCATCATCACTTGCTCTAGCTCCCCTACTGCCTCATTTTGGAGGCCTACAAGGGAAAGATCTGAACAATTTTTCACAATTGTTGTTTCATCATGGCCTTCTGTGCAAATAGAATGAATCTTAGATTTGGCTACAAAAGAGGCATCTTATTTGTATAGGTATTTTAATATTATAATGATGCTACTAATATTAGCCAAAGGAGGTTAGTTTATAATATGGTTGAGTCAAGATCTAATTCTTCCTGGTAACCAACTAAATAAAAAAAAAAAAGACTTCATAGGCTAGTGGAGTAACCTAAGTCATGAGGAGATCTGTTATTATAAATTTAGGTCTTGTTTTATGCGGCCAGACTCATCTGCATACAAACAACCTTCTTCCCCTAGGAGGGTACAAGTGCCCCCTTGTGGACAGTTGATGTCAGGAGTCTTTCAGTTCTGAAAGATTTTTGCCTATTTTCTACTTTGACTTTGTTGATATTTGATGGATCAGTTGATATTTGCATGAAAGGTGTCAGCCAGCACAAGGGAGAGATTGTGAAGTTGTCTTGAGGACAGTAACCCTTCAGCGGAAAATAAGACCTGTAAAATGCATATTCAAAGCCTGTGATGATTACCCCACACCACCTTTCCATGAAATAGGGAGGCTGGAAAAGTACTGAAGCCACATAATACATACCCAGTGTTTAACAGAAAAGACATAGATGTCCCCTGTACCCAGATTCTTATTTGATTCTAAAAAGGTATTTTTATGGTCATAAATGTAGCTATCTTTACAGAGGATATTATAATCTAATATTATGAGAATGGTTGTAGGAATAGTGGAAGCCTCTAAATTTAAAGTAGGCGGTGAAGACTCAGTTTTGCTAGTCATATTAGGGGAAAAAGTTTGATTTACTGTCCACCATCTTCCTATGCCCCACTGAGTGTCATCCAATTGCCAGTTTCATTAAAATGGTAGCCTCCCCACCATAAGGAGATATTATGGTAGGTAACATTATAGTCTTTAAAAGTCTACTGAGATATCAATTTCTGGTCAGCAGAAGGGTAAGGTTAAATTGAATTAAGAGAGCATTAATGCAAAGTTTTGCCTGTACCATTAATCTTTTCAGTATGCAAGGAAATATTGAGTGAGGTCCCCCAAACCAAATAAGCGGTTTCAAAAAGATCTCACATAAAACTCACATCTTTTCTTGTCGATTTTCTCCAACCTTCTAGCGATAAAGGCCAAGTTCCCAGTTTTGGGATATCATGAGTATGATTTGCCTGTATGTCTTCTGCATTATTATATGTCATATCAAATCAAATAATGAGGTGAACATTTATTACAAGTTTTTGTAAAATCAGAACAAGAGGTTAAGACAGGCCCATGCAAGATTAATATTCCAAAGCTACAGTCCTCTAAGTATTTTCTTTTTGTTTGAAAATGCCTTTGTATAAGAAAATAATGGGAGAACTCTAAGAGTGAGAAATCATGGTGTCAGACATCCTTGAAATGAAAAGGTGGGGACACTAGAATTATAATATGGCTAAGCTGACAGAGGAAATACCACATTAGATGAATCATCAGTAAGTCCAAACAAGAATAGAGAGGCAACAAGCTCTAGCTATATCAGTTAATGTCATCTGGTAGATCTTGAATGCACTTCTGATCCTTGACTATGCTGATGTAAGCATTCTGGTCACCATTCAGATATTGTAATAATTTCAATAGCAAGAGTTCGATGTTTGACTTGTTTTGGTTAATAAATACTGATAGAGTTAGTGAGAGTTAAAATAGGCATCCAGTAATTTGTTGTTTTTCATAACATACAGGCAAAGCTGTCTACTCAGATGTCAGCAGATTTTGTATCCTGGAAATCTTGAGTTTGAAATCCCATAAGAGTGTAGTTTTTCTTATTCCTGATTGTCCTTGTTTCCTGAGGTAGGTCTGTATTCCTGCAACTTCTCTCAGTATTATTGGATTCCCTGCTTCCTCAGTTCTTGTCTCCCTGAAAGAGAATTCAGTTGAGAAGCATGCAGACAGGCAGAAATAGAATTTGTTGTCACTTTGACAAGTAACAGTATGCTCCCAAAAAGTAATTGCCCTGTGTAGATTGTGTTGCATTTATCCAGTGTTACTAGATAATAACAGCATTCTTCCTCTAGAAAGTGCCCCCTGGGCATCTGTTAAGATACTCAGGGCCCTCTGATTTTGAAGGACCACCTGGGTCAGTGAATGCAGTTGATCTCTAAGACCAGCAATCGTTTTTCCTACAACTGAGCCTACCAGTGGGACAGTAATTCTCGTCTTAAATCGATGTGGTGCTAAATGAGAGATTAAGAAGGTAAGATTTCCAGGCCCCAGGAGTCAAGGGGCCAGATCGTTTAATTCAAAGTGCCTTTCCACTAGAGATGTTATGGCTCTGGGATAAACCAAGTGGGCACTCTTTTGGAAGTATTTTAGGCAGATTTATTACACACGTGGTCTCAGGTGGGATTATTCCACCAAGAGCTGAGCTCCGGTTTTCAGTTAGAACATACTCATACAGGTTAGAGCAAACACAGGAAGACAGGGATGTAAATAAGGGGAGGGGGTTTCAAGCTCAGGTTTTAGGAGGTGTCATGAATGACTTTGTTTCATGGTTGCTGGAAGCGGTGAGCAGGCCTTTTCCCCGCCCAGAGAGACGGAGCTAGATAGGTACTCTTCCCACAGAGAAAGAAAATACCCAGTTTGGGCTCTAAGACAACCCCAGGGATATTCGGCAAGGACCACAGCCTGCAATGACTTGAAGATGGGAGAGCAGGGACTTGTGGACAGTTAGAGTAGTATGTAGGTCTTTTAATGAAGCCTGTTGGGTAGCCAGATTAAGCCATCTTAAGCTAGAGATTAAAATTTGTTGGTGAGCTGATTTTTTTCAAGAGATCTTGGGTATACTTACTGTAATAAATATGGAAACCAGATTCTGTGCCATTGTCAAGGCAGTACACGGGGAAGCCAGTAGAGTAAAATCAAGAAGGAAGTCGGGCCTAAAACTGGTGGGTCTTCCCTGGCAGAACTGAGAGGAGGTTTGGGAAAGAGGTTCAAGTTGAAGGGCTGAGACCTTCTGTACTAGTAGAGAGGGCGTGTCTGTTTGCAGGATAGAGTCAAACCTGTGATTGGCAATGCTTACTTTGCCTTCCCAGGCTAAGCCACATGTCAGGGTAAAAATGCAATAGCACTGTGAGAAAGAGATCTCTGAGTTATGGGCCAGGTTTGGTGGAATTGCTTTTAAAACGATACGGGACTTTCCCTTTCAGTGTGGCTGTGAATAGGGGCTCTTTTAGGACATGAAACCTGGGGGCTGGTTGCAATTAGCATTCTGAGAAGACTCTTTGAAGGAGGTGTTGGGCCTCCAATGGTTCCCTTGGAAGGCTAAGGTTAGGCTTGATGTGGGGCAAAGTAAAAGGTGACATTAGTCCAACCAGATGCTGACGACACAGGGAATCCGTCACCCATTAAGGATGGGTGTGAGCATACCCTGAAATCAGATGGTGTTCTTGCATAATAAGGGAGATCTGGAACTGAGTAAATCCTACCCGGCCCCTAAATGGGTGGGTCAGGATAATGAATAGGATTCTTGATGAATGCATGGAACCCATCAAGGCAGTGCTTTAGGCAAACAGTATTGTGTTTGACATAAAATAGAAGGAAGGTAACAATATTTAGGATAACAAAAAGATCAGCCCTGGAATTTCAGCCCTTCCATTCCTTCTCACTGGAACAAAATCACTTATCTGAGGCTCTTTTGATCTGAAATGAGGTCTGTGATGAGTCCTCCAGGGCCTGTGTCTCTTATGGAGATGGCTCTTCCTCCCCATGGAAAGGGAAACATGACTTAACTCCTGTATGGCAAATCCAGCTGCCTACGCTGGAAAGCTTTACAGCTGTTGCAGTAGAGTAAGACAGCAAAAGGGCCCTTCCATAAGGGGGTTAGCTGACACCCTGGCGATCATCTACGTTTTAACAAGGACCAGACTTCCTGTCTCAGAGGGGACAGGTTTGGGTCCTTAGTCCCTGGGCCTGAACTGCTTCTTGAAATTGACTTGAAGAAATGACATTGTATTAGCTCAAAAGTTTCAGTTCCACTAGAATGTCAGAATGGAAGGTCATTCATATGCACATTTATGGGGACTAAGTTCAGTTATTGCCTTGAGGCCTGTTCAGACCTTCAGGGAGCTACCAGCAGAATACCTGTCCACAGGAGAAGAGTTTCCTCGTAGTTTTCTCCAAGTTCATTTTAAGGTCTGATTAGCCCTCAACTTTTCCTGGAGATTGTGCCCTCCAAGAGAAATGCAAATAATATTTGATTACTAAAGCCTCTGACCATTTGAGTGATTTAGGATACAAATGAGAGTCCATTGTCACTTTGGAGGGCCAGGGCAATCTCAACTGGGGAATTACTTAAGTACTCTGACCACCTCTCAGTCTTCCTCAGTTTTGGTTTGATATGCCTCTATGCATCCTATAAAGGAGTCTACAAACAACAGAAGTTATTTGTATCCTCTGAATGGGGATAGTTGGGTGAAATCCAACTGCCAGTCATCCACCAGATAGATTCCTCTCCTCTGCACAGGCTTGACCAACTGGGATGTGTGGGTCCCTTGGGATGTGTTTTGGGTACACCATTGGCAAGAGCATGTGACCTGTTCGATGATGTTGGAAAGTCCCTTATCCAGAGAGATTTAACACAGGGCAGGGAGTCCATCCTTTCCAAAGTGGCATGAATGGTACAACCCTGAGTATTTTCCACTGGGCTGACTGGGGAAGAGGCAGGAGCTCCTCTGGCCTATACTGTCCACATGGCCCGAGGACATACCCACTAGAGGGAAGTCAATCCTCTTCCTCTTGGTAGTATTTGGGAGTGGGGAGTGTCTGACCTGTGAGTATTTTAATTTTCCATGGCAGCTGCTCCCACCTGGCTCTCTGCCCTTCTGTTGTCCCTGGCAACCTCAGTCTCCCTTCTGGTGCCCTTCACGATGGACCACGGCAGCCTACTGGGGAACATGCTCTGCCTCTGGTAATGTATTTAGCGCTGCCTGGTACATCTGTGGCCCAGAACATAGGGGTCACCTCGTCCAGTGGTCAGTGATCCCATCCTCTGCATTAAATGGAAGAATTGCCGGGTGGTTCGGAATGGTAAGGCTAGCTCCTGTTCTTTCCAGTGAGCCTCATCCCAGTAAGGGGTAGGGCATTCTGGAGTTATTAAGAATTGGTGTGAAAATAGTGAGGAGCCCGGGAGTAGCATAAGGCCTTGCTGGCCTCCTGTCCATTCTGACCACTTAACAGGAAGAGGGGCAGAGGGGTCCAGAGAAGGAAATGAAGACAGAATAAGTGTCTTCAGTAATCAAAAGAAAATGTAGGGTCCTACCTGTCACATCCAATGTTGTCTGGGGTTTCAAGCCAGTGATGTTGATTTTCTGTATGGGAGCCATCGGGAGTGGAACTTCAATCCCAGGTTCAAGTCCTATGGGATTTTCCAAGGATTTAAATTAGCAATGGGACTGGTGGAGTGTCGCCTCCCTTCTCCAAGATTGCAACGGCTGCGGGGTCAATTTTACACATCTGGCACAATTCTATATTACCTCTCAGGGCTGTGAGGGACTGGGGCCATTTGTCTCATTCCCTGTGGGAGAGGTCTAGCCGGGCTATATTATTGTAGTTGATAGGGTGCTCTTGTGACCAAACCTCCTGGCAAATGAAAATGTCTGTGGGTCAAACTCCCAATTTCTTGAGACACAGCCCTCACTCCCTCAAATGTTTTGGGGCAAGTATTCCCACCCCACCCAAGACTGTCTGTCTAGAGCATCTATCTCTTCTTCTCACCAGGGGTGACCTGGCCTCATGCCCCTTCTGATGTTCCGTCCCCTCAGCGAACTACTCTCTGCTCTGTCCAGACAACTAAGGAATTCCCATTTCATTAATTTGAACCCTTTGTGTCCCTCAGTGACTAGCTGAGGGAGGAAAGCCCAGACTGTCAGTTCCATTCATTTCCTCCCCTTTCCCACCACTTTGAGAAATTTTGTATCCAATAATGGTGATTGCTTAAGAAATCCAACCAAATGCCCGATCCCAGGCCTCCTGCTAACCACCAGACCGACCAGTGACAAAAGAGGTGTAAATACAGACAAGTCAGTTGGCCTGAGGCAAAAGAAGTCTCTGTCCCACCAGTGACAAAGAGGCTGCATCCCTCCATGCAGGGACTGGTCTGCCTTCTCCTCTCCACACAAGCCCCAAACCTTCTGATAGAAAGTCCTTCACTGGGAACTCCAGCAGTCGGAGAGATAATTGTCCCTTCTGCCAAAGAAAAGAACTTGCTTTTCGGGCAGAAGGAAACTGGTAGAGGCTCTAGCCCCACTCTGGCCCCCCACTTCACTCTGATAAAGGAGGCATAATAGATATCTTCGAACAAAATTAAAACTTTACCCCTGTGGAGACTGGGGTCTGAATTGAAAGACCAAGTCAAAAGAGCCTGTGTCCTTTCCTCCAGCCAGTGTAAGAGGAAGGAGTGTGGAAGCAGACAAGGGACAGCACTTAACTGACCCTCCCTGCCTGGACAGAAATATGAACTATTCCCCAAAAGCACAGGAATGGTCGGGGTAGGATGTTTACTTTACAGACACAGCAGGTCTGGGGCAGCATGGTAAGCAGAGACAGGCATTATTAGGAGATCACATAGTGGGTATAAAGCAGACAGAGATATAATTCGGCAGGTTGTAAATTGACTCAGTGCCCAATTATCCCTTTCATTTATATGGCTACTTATTTTTCATTTTCCCTCCTGACAGTCACCCATTCCAGGCAGGGACCATCCTGGGGTTGCTCTGGCACGTGCCCAGTGAGTGTCAGGTTAGTGAAAGTTAGACACCCTCGCTGCATGGCTTTTGAGACCAGGCACCTACTCAGTGGACCAAAATTGCCCACCCTGGTCCAGTGCCTGCAGGGGTGGGTCAATTACTGCTCAAATCCTCCTCCTCAGGTGCCCATTGCACCTGCATTGGGTCAATCACAGGTTATTCTTAAAGGATTCGAATATTCTGCATTATGGAGGTAAGATGATTTTGCAAGTTCTGCTGTCAACAGCATGTATTTTGACTGCAAGTTCTATATTTCTTACAAGGGCCAGGAGATGTTTGTTTTTTTTTCATAATGGCCATAAGATGACAAGATGTAACATTTCAAGTGTCACCAGGAATCCTTTCTTTATTCCTGAGTTCTCAGTGAATTGTTTAGCATCAAAACATCAGACCATGTTGGGTGGCCAGGGTGTCACCAGCTCACTAGCTAGCAGTTCTGCCTGCCCCCCTGACTCCTGCTCTAGCATTAGTACTGTGTCTGCTGCAGCCCAGAGATTCTGGTAACGCAAATCTTCATTTGTCTCCAGGTATTTTTTAATTTTTCTGATTACCTTGACCTTAGGAGCATGTCATTTAGTTTCCATATAGTTGTAGTTTTACTCTTTTTTTGGTTGATGTCCAGTTTCATACCCCTGTGATCTGAAAAGATGCTTGATGTAATGCCAGTCTTTGTAAATGGACTGAGACTAGTTTTGTGTCCCAACATTTTATCTTTGAGAATGTTCCAGGCACACTTAAGAATATGCATTGTTTGAGAGAGGAATGTGCTGTAAAATCCATCCAATTTGCCAGCCATTAGCTATTGTTGACTTTCTAACTGGGTGATCTGTCTATCGTTGTAAACAGGGTGTTAAATTCCCTTATTATTGTGTTATCAGTGTTTCTCTTTATGTATAGTATCAATGTGGCCGCCACCTGTCTGCACTCACCCTCACCCGGGCTTCTGGTTGAGCCGCCACTCCAGACCACCACCTCTACGTGCCCTCTCTACCCACCTTCCAGCCCAGATGGCTGACGTCTCCGCTATGTCTTCTGATGCATCTGTGTTGATTTCTGAAGTACAGGAGTTACTCAGCCTCCCCGCTCTGCTGCAGGGCTCTCAGTGCTGTGCTGTTCCTACTGTGAAGGAGAGCAGTTTATATGTTTTTAATAAGAGAATAATTTCAAGACAGTTTTATCCATTTAATAGTGAAAAACGGCATCCAACTTGTGTATTACTATGCTTTTGATATTAACATTTTTTCTTTCACTGAAGTCATTTTTTCTCCTGCTTGCCCATGCTATCTATTTTCCATTTGTACTCATTTTCTTTTGCCCTTTAGACTCTAATTCCTAAGAACTAAAATACTAAGGGAGCTTCTCTAGAATACTCTCTGCTGTCATTTTAAAAAAACCTATTTGCTTTTTGTCAGTGTCTTCTGGCTGTATTTTGGTCTTCTCCTGGGCTGTTGCCACATTCCTATTGATTAGAGAGAGGTTTTCTCCAGGCGTTTGGGGTATGTTTCTCTAACAAAGCTCCACTCTAACTTTTGAATTCAATCTTTTAGTTTTCAGCAGGGGTGCCAGTAGGGAGCTGAACTGTCTTATTAGCATTCTACAGTAGATCTGTAAATTTTTAAATGCATTTCAAAAATTTTAAAGAGTGTTCCTCCTGGTCATAAGACATTTTGATGGCATAAAGCATGTATATTAGTAAACCCCAATATCTTTCTGTAAAAATTAAAAAGCCAAAAGTAAAGTTAATGTCTTGGTACATATTATTTTATAATGATCTAGGTATAAATGAATATTTTAACTTTTTTTAATCATTATGGGTGATTAAGATAATGGTTCATTAATATTTTCTTGGTTGACAGGTTTTATAACAGCGTGAGTTAATTTTTCAGTAAGCTTAAGTAGAACCTGTTGTAACTTGTGTGATATTCAATTGACAACTCTAAAGACCTGACTACCGAAGAGAATCCCAGAGCATTTGAACTTGTAAAAAGGTTTGGGTTTCTTCTCAAAATACGTAGTGGAACAAGACAAATTTTAATGTTTTTGTTTTACAATTTGAGCTAGGTATGATAAATGCAATAGTTCATTTAAGCTTTTGGCATATGAAGTAATTAAGAGGACCTAGTCAGATAGCCAGACTCTAAAACAATAAGATTCTTATTTCCATGTTTAAAAATTTGTTGAGTTATTTTGTCTTTTAGAAGTTTTTGCAAGATCTAATATATCTTCACTTTTCCGGATGTCCCTGAAGGTAGAGAGGCCCAGAGAGTATTTATGTTGACTTACTTTCAGTTGTTTGTTTCTGTGGCCAGAGAAATACAAGTCAGGGGAGGTGAAAAATTCTTCATAATGACTCAAAGTCTTTAAGTTTTTAATTTTAATAAGATTGATACACTTAACTCATAACTATGCATTGAGACTAGTTTTTAAATGTAAACCCAGCTGGAGCTCCAGATGGGGACTGCTTGAAGCTGCCCGCAGAAGACACACACCTAAGGAGGGAGGTTGGGGAAGGAGTGGACTCAACCTCAGGACAACTCTGGAGTCTGGCGGCCACGGAACACAAGCAGGTACTGGGTTCGAATGCAGTGGTTCAACCAAGGGGAGGCCGAGCTGTTTGGATGGCACTGCTTACCCCTAGTCTTGGCTAAAATGAAACAATGGTGTTATTAGAGGGTCTTAGATTTGTAAATCATTGAACTAAGAAGTAGGTAGCAGCCTTCATTGTGTCCCACCAGGGTTTTTGTGCAAAGGGATTCTAAGGAAAAAGGATGGGAAGGAGAGTGAACCAGCCACAAGGCTCAGCCCAGGGTAGGTCGGAGTAAGACAAAAGGACTGAAAGTTGTCACTTTCCAACCAAGCATGAGAAACGGAACGTTTTGCAGTCTGAAGCAAGACCAGATGCTGTTCAACCCCGCTCCTGTTTACCGAACTCAAGGACTCCATCTCCACCCCTGCGCACTCCCCTAACATTCCAGCCCATGGATGCCCTACCCCTAAATCAACAGCTCAGCCCCAGCCCCCTCCATGCTAAAACCAGAGTCTGTCCCCTTAAAAACCGCACTCTCACACTGCTTCCTTGGAATTGTTCCTTCTGCCTCTTCTCAAAAAGGAGCTTTTCCCAGCCTGCACATGGGACAATGAAGTGGTGCCTCAGAGTGTATCAACTCCCTTGTCTTGGTCTCTTTCACCGTGGATCTATCAGAGAGGATGGAAAAATCACTTATCTTTTATAATTGATCCTAATTCTTAATAGAATGAAGGAAAGCAAAGACTTCAAATCATGGAACTAAACTTTTGTTTTTTCTTCTCCTTCACAAAGGAGGCTCTGGAAGGGATCCAGTCAGTGTCACTGAAATGTCTCAAGTTTGACTGGTTCCCATACGGCACTCCCATCCTGCCAATTAGGCTGCTGCTGCACGCTAATGAGTACCACTTCAAAATTCTTTGAAAGATGCTTTCTTTTAAGTGCTGCTGATGGAGCAGTTGAGAGCTTCTTTTGTATTTGAACAAACCTACCCTGACTCAGAGTCCACCTTTCAATGTTGTTGGTCTGTGCTACCCCTGCCCCAAGGGTTTAGAAATTCCCCTACTATATTTGGAGAAGACCTCAGAAATTTAAAATTCAAAAGATGGAATTGTCTACAATATGTAGATGATTTGCTAATGGGTAGTGCAACTTATCACGTCTGAATAACTCCATCTTGGACCACCTTTCAGGTTGTGGCTATAAAGTGTCCACTGATTTGTAAAATGCAAATGACCTACCTGGGGTGTCACCTACAAGGACAGCACAGGCTGGTGAATGATGGAGACATGCTTATAGCCTGTGTGAAGCCCTTGGACATAGACATCAGGTAAGAGGCTCTCTGGGTATGAAGGGTTTTGCAGGCTCTGGACACCTCACTTTGACCTACTCTCCAGGTCTCTGTATGAGGCACTGAGAGGCAGGGACACTGAGCCTCTTCACTGGGCCACTGAGTAGTAACAGCTGTTGAAAATATTAAAAAGAAACAACTGACTTCCCCCTCCCTGGGCCTGCCTGACTTTCAGATTGTATGTACATGAGGAACAGGGGTTTGGGTTAGGACTATTAGTTTAGATGTTAGCCTCAACACCAAGGCCAGTTGCCTACATCTCAAAACAACTAGAAAACACCATTAGTGGAGGGCCACATACCTCCCAGCGGCAGTCACTGCCTGTGAGGTCTTACAGGAGGCAGAAATGTTGACTAGGAGGCAACAGGTGGGTACCCCACCAAGTTCTCACTGTTCTGGAACAAAAGGGAGATTACTGGTTGACAGTAGGGCAGATGAGCAAATCCCAATCCATCCTCTTGGACAATCCAAATGTCACACTCTGTGTCACTAATACCCTAAACCCAGCCACCCTTCTGGTCCAGGTGCCATAAAGTGATAACCCTCACAATTGCCTGGAAATAACGGTGTATTTACGTAGGCGTGACCCCAGCCTTACAACTATCAAAAGTTAAGTGAGTCAATATTTGCATGGATTCTAAATATACTTTCATGATCGTGCATGGCCATGGCACCATCTGGAAAAGAAAAGGGTCTCTGCACCTCCAGCAACAAAAGAGTATCATTATTAATGTATCATCAGGAAATTTAAACTCTCTTGGAAGCAGTGACTTTTCCAGGGAGTGTCTCATTTGTTCATTGTCCAGGTTATCAAAAGACAGATTTGCAAATGGAAATAGGGCCAACATGAATGGAGGCTTTTATCCCCACCAAGACTTGACAGATTTCCCCTCTCAGTGTAGGGTTTCAATGGGCTGAAGAAGAGGGTTGTGTTGATCAGATAGATTCTAAATCAACGAAAAAACAAAAGTTACAGATTTTGATACATAAATAGCTAATTTTCCCCATTTTCAAACTTATAGGAGGGACTCACTGTGGCAGGGATGGAACTATAAACTTCATTCAGTATTAAGGGATCCCATTTTAAAGAGACCAATCAGAAATAAGGGGTTGCTACCTCTGTGCCAGGAATAACCCTAAAATGGATGGAAATTAGGATAAAATGGGAGCCCAGAGAACTGGACAGGGGCCCGTGAGGATTGACAGGTCAGCTTTACTCAAAGGCCTGAAATCTCTGGTACCCGCTTGTGTGTGTAGATACCTCCTCCAATTGGTGGAAGCCTTCCCATTGAAAACAGAAAAGGCATGCAAAGTGTCAAAAACTTTGCTTAGAGAAACCATTCATTGGCTTGGGCTGCCTGCTAGTTTACAGAGTAACAGTGGACCTGCATTTATTTGTGTCAGAAATCTCACAATCTGTCAGCGAGGCTTTGCCAGTCAAATAGAACTTACATTCATCCTGAAGACCACAGTCCTCTGGGAAGACAGAAATTGGACCACACCTTAAAGAAGTCTTTGAAACTAGGTCAAGAAACTCACATTCACTGGAATCAACTGCTTCCTGTGACCCACCTCCGAATTCAGGTAGCTCCCAGAAGCAGGGTTAAGCCCTTTCGGAATTATATATGGGAGACCCTTCCTAAGATAACTCACTGTCCAGTTTCTGACCTAAATGTGGAACCAGAGGGAAAAATCAGGTTGGTTTGTAATTTAGAAAACTCAAATATTGGAAGTCATACATCTATTTGTTCTAGTACCCTTCCTCTCACAACCCCCTTACAGCCCATTTAAATCTGGGGACCAAGTTCGAATAAAGACTTGGTTAAATAAAGGACCTGAAGCTCAACTATCAGCATAATGGAATGGTCTTTATGATGTGTTTTTAACCACTTGGTCTACTTTAAAGCTGGCACGTATCAAGCCATAGATTTATGACTCCTGTGTTAAATCAGCCCCATGGGGATTCCTGACCATTCTCCAAGTGCCTGGGGCTGCAAACCAGTAGAAGACTTCAAATATCTCTTCAAGAAGCAGTGATGAACATTCTAACCCATGTCTGATCTTACATTCCTTCCCCTTTTGAACTAGGATCTGATGTCTTTCTCCAGTGCCCAGGCAGGGAAACAAACCTCTTGTTGGGTGTGGGCTCAGGCCCTATTCAAGCATGACATGCCTTGGTAGGCATCTCTCCTGAAGAGCACGGATTGGCTGGCTCAACAGAAACTTATATTGGGCAGCAGAGGACAATGTCATGTCACCCTGGCATTAAGATGCAGCTCAGCAGGTAGGGTGTCTTGGCAAATTGTTCTCATTGTCCCTGCCTGCTTTCGCTACACAGAGGGCCTCTCCAGATCTGGAAGGTACTCTCCTCAGACTTTGAGCATTAAGACACCCCTCTACTGGGCAGAGACATTCCACCTACATACTCTTCCTGGCCAAATTTTACAGATGAAGTGGGATGGCTCTCCAAATAAGTTGCTCCCATGTTCTAACCTTAAAGGCCTTCAGTGACTTGTTTGCTGCTAACCATATTAGTAGGCCCAGAATCCATTGGCCAGTCCCTAACAGGTTTCAGTGGTGGTGCGGCCAAACCTCTGGCCCTGGCTGCCTTGGGGGTTGATTGGAAGATGTACATTAGTGGTTCCTTGGTTATAGAGCCAGCATATTAAACTCTCCTGGGCCTTGGCACGCCAGCCTTCCACACCTTGTACACCAGTGGACATGGCCAGTCTTTCACTAGCATGACCACTTGCTTGTCCGATTCTCTCCTCCCTAGGTATAGAGGATGTGGTGTGGCACATGGAGGCTCTCTAACTTCACTCAGAAGGCTTTTGATTCTCAGGGGAGTCTCCCTTGTCTACACTGCACTATGATGGGTGTGAAAAACCGTTCTCTAAAGCTGATAGCAATGGAAGTTTTGACTGGAGGAACTTGTGCCATCATTACAGCTGAATATTGTATATATGTCCTTGACTACTCCCTCAAATGTGTCTATATTCTTAAAAGACATGTACTCCCACATGCAATCAGTGTCAGTGTTGGATAGCTCTTCCTCCCTCAATGATCGGATTAGTTCCTGGGAAGGAGGATTAGGGACTTCCTAGAGGAACCTTTTCATCCTAATGGCTTGCATAATGGTCTTGCTGTCTCTTGTTTCCTAAATATATGTGCCACTATCCCTCAACACATAGCTGGCAGACTCACCTGCCGATACATACGCACGTCACTGCATTCCATGCTAAGGACCCCTTCCTTCACCCCTGTCAGCAGGAAGTAGCCAGACCAACCTCAGAACCCCTTTTCCCATAGAAATGTAATGACTACTATTGACAGTGGAGAAATGAAAAAGACCTCACAAATCCAGTTACTTACAAAATAACAAGCCTTTTGTTTCTCTCTTGAAACTTACCTAGACTCAGTCAGCACTGGCACACAACTAACCCTGGAGTTTAAGATCAAAGGTCAACCTGATGATGTTGGACACCACCGCTGCCAGGCACCACGCAGGAGAGCCTGTAAGGACGACACAGCAATGGCCCCAGGCCCTTCATATCTACCCCTCTTCCCACACCCCTTTCCTGCATCCCTGCAGGCAGACCGTGTTTCCTTTCCTTTTAAAAAGTCCTCACCTCACCTGGGAGAGGAGATGTAGTTTGGGACGCTAGTACATCATTCTTGAGTGATAGACCTAGAATAAGAAGGCTTTTTTACTCAATATCAACACTCGTTCCCTGTATGGTATTTGGTGATGAGTGAACAAACCCTTGGTGCTATCAATTCAACTGTGATACATTTCATAATTATCAAGTGTCCTTAATCTACATATCCCATGTAGGACTATTAGCATACCAGTTCTTAGTTCCTTCACTGCTGTGCTGGAAAGGACAATATTGTTGCTAGTCATTATAGGGATTGCTGTTCTTAAAATTCACGTCACATTAGCCAGTATAATGCTCATTATCTGAACAGTCTTCCCGCTTGTAAAACCACAGAATTATCTTTTCTAGCTTTAGAGCAGATATATGATATATGGAATTGACTATGTACAGAATCTGTTGTCTTCTGTGATAAAATAATCTCATAACCATTTTACTAATCTCATTGGTTGATTAAAATATAAAATCTGAATTAATACTACAACATATAATCTATTAATTTTATTAGCTTATTCCTCTTAAACCAATTTAATTATAAATCTGTTTTCTTACTATCACAGTAACTCATTGCACTATGACTAACCCAAAGAGGTGGCATCACCACAATGGTCTCACACATGAAAAAGTCAGACGCTGAAAACTGGATCTCACAGCACCTAGGAATCAAGAACTAGGACTGAAGCCTATATCCAATTCTGAATATTGCAGTCCTTTAAAGTGTTTAATTCATAAATAACTTAATGTATTTAAAATCATCTTTTCAGGTACCATCCCTGTCAGTGTTGCTTCCCATGCCTAAAAATTAAGAATTCACTTTTCTCCAGGATGGAAGGAAGAATCTATCTTTTATATCTATATATGGTATATAGAGATATATATAGATATATGGATATATCCATATATCTATATATATCTCTATATCTTTTGACTGGGAGCCCCTCCCAGCTGTCTGGTAGTCATGGAATAAGTGAGGGTTGGAAGTGTTAGAGAAGGGGCTAATTGATTCCAGGGTTAGAAGCCAGTCAGTCCATCATCATATACTGGGTGTAACAGGGGGTATACTCTAGGCCTGGTAGAAAGTTGTAACCAAGATACAGACCTGCCTAATGGAGAGATGAGGAGGAGCATGTCACAAAATGTCGAGAGACCAAGATGGCAGTGGAGGACATTTTCTGATTTCCCTCTAAGAGAAACAGTTCTCCACTAAAGGGATAGCAAAGAGAAAATCCCACAGCATGGTAGTGAGGTTGTAACACCTCAGCACCTCAGATACCAACAGGAACTACATTGGGATGGATGCCCTAGGAGATCCATACATTGATGAGACAAAAGGTGGGTGGAAACATTTGGTGATGGCCAATGGGAAGGAGTCAGTGGGGCTGCCATCCCAGTCTCAGACCCCGGGGAAGGGGAAAACAGACATTGGTTGTAGCACAAATGCTTGGCTTGGTTGAAGTCCAAAGCTGAGGGGTGGGGAATGGGACCTTAGTCTGTACACCAGTCCCTGGCAGAACAATAGAGAGAGAGATCTTAACTATATACTCACTTCTCCTACTTGCATGATCCTGACTTACATAGTAAAGCACAAAAGCACAGCAGATCATCTTCAGATTATCAGGTCTTATATTCCAGAGAGGAGAAGTGACACTGGGATCAGCCAAGTGAACTGTCCCCCACCCCAGCCCACCACAATAGTTCCCCTCCACCCAGTATGTTCTTCCCTACCCAGTGGTCATCTATCTGGTTGATTCAGCAAGTGCTGCTTACTACAGAAGCCTGCAAGGGTCAAAAACAAAATAAAGCTACAGCACCACCTGCCAGTAAAACAAAAGTTAACCATCTTGAATCCAAGTCTCAAATGAGAAGAACACAATTCAAGATTGTCTGAGACCTTAAGGGATGACCCTCAAGATGTTGTTTACCCTCATGTCCAGGGTTTGGTGTGATAGCAGGAACCGCGTTGATTTTTCTCAAATGACTGGCTGACAGAATGACTACTGGGTACAGAGCAGTCCTACAGCATGAAATCATCTGGTTCATATTATAGCCCTCAGCACAATACCCTGCCTACAGCATCCTGTCAGGTATCTGTGAAGAGAGAGGTGTCCTGCCCACAGACCTCATGAGCCTATGACCGGGTCTACAGCAGCTCTAGAAACTGTCCTGCTGACCACATGACATGTCAGTCACAGCACATGTCAGTTATGCCCAGAGAGCTCAGAAGAGGTCTCCAATCAAAGAAACTTAATGACATGAATGACCTGTGGGTCATTAAGAGAACATAGTAAAACAATGTATAATTCAATGTGTATAAATGAATATACACAAAATGGGAACAGCATTTATCTCTAGGTGGGAGCTGAGGAATTCTTCATTTTTTCTTCCCCTTGCTCATCTGTATTTACCATATGTGGCAACTATTTAGTGGAGAACTGTTTCTCTTAGAGGGAAATCAGATTTGATCGTTGTGGCTTCAAATGTCATTCAGTACTATTACTAAACTTGAGAAACAAAGATCAGTTAACATGGCTAGTCAATATTTCCACTCTCCTAACCCACAACCCCTAATGCCTTCAAGGAAGGCAGTATGTATAAGATAAAACAATTGCCTGTATGCAGAAATCTAATCTGGGATCCTTTAGTAACTTTTCTTTTAGATACCCTAAAATGACAAGTGAGAATAAAGGTAACATTAAGAAGCATACCACTGCTTGGTTGTAAAAATACAAGCCATGATCATATTTGACTTAATTTTCTAAGTCTAAGCTTACAAATTCTATCAGGGTACTTTTATCTTCTGGTGCCATTACTTTCCAGATACTTAGGCTGAGTAGGGAAGGTAGAAAAATAATGACAGTGAAGTGTGAAATATGATCTAATATCTTTGCTTTAGAGTTCATAATTCGCCAATAAAACTTTACATTAGAAGACTGGCAATGGAATTTCTTTAGGTGAAAAGAATTTGTATATGCTCAAACTGCTCACATTTAACCAACAAATAGGTATTTCGTAGAGAAAGAAATCATCCTCTTTTATTTAGTTATAAAATGCTAGACTTTTTAAGTTTCTTTTTTAAATAAAGGTTCAGGCTTCAATGAAAGTGAGCAGGTAGGCAGGACAGAGGAAGAAGAGCATTTTATCTTTATTTGTTCATCTTGGTTGTTCCCCTGACCCCAGAATGTGAACCTTGGGTTCTGGGGTATATGTGGACTGCACTGCGCTGGAGGTAGCAGACCCAACTGCTACTCCACAAGGGCACACCAAAACTTTAAGAATTTTAAAAATTCTTTAGAATATGGGGCAAGGCCAAAATTCCTAGACTTGACACCAAAGGTACAATCTTAAAAGAAAAAAAATGGAGAAATTGGACTTCATCAAAATTAAAGTCTTCACTTTGCATAGACCCTGTTAAAAGGGTGAAAGGTTTGGGGCGAAGGCAGAGCAGGACATGGGTGTGGTGAGAAGAGGCCAACAGTAGGGCCTGTAGGGCAGGAATGTTCTGTGTCTTGACTATAGCAGTTTCCATATCTTGCAGGTGTTACCACTAGGAAAATGGCTACAAAGTGCACTGTATTATTATAATACAAAGTGTCTTTGTATTATTTCACATGCCACATGGAAATCAACAGTGATCTCAACATAAACTTTTTAATCAAAAAATAAAGCATGCAGCATAAGGAGGGAAAAAATAGTGATGCCAGATCTCCACTCCTGAAATTGGGATTTAATAGCTGCATTCTGACCTCTGCTGGATTTTTTGTTAAGTGACCCAGGGGATTGCAATGCTCAGAGACAAGATCAAGAAGCACTGTTCTAGAAGCTCTCACTGAGTCCATGGTGGGCTGAACCCTGATGAGGGGTGTGCAGGGTAGATTCACTGAAAAGACATAAAACAGAAGGTGAGGCTGTTGAGTAAGAAGGGGTTGAAGAATGAGAACACAGCAGAGTGTGGAGTTGAGCAGGGAAATCATTGTCCTAAGATCTGGGGTGCATGGAAAGGCAAGTGGGGACAGCAGCGCCATTGTTACACATCTCCTCACGCACTTCCTCACTGACGCTCACCTGTGCTGAGCAGGTAGCTGCGTTACTCTATCCCCCACCTTCCACACGTGAGAAAACCCCGGCTCAGAGACTCCAGAACCGCCGAGACTCACATCTAGCACAGGGCAGAGCCAGTGTTAACTGTCCTCACTACACTTTGACATTAGTGCTGGTTTAAACGTTTAAAAAGAACAAGATCTTACTACATCAAAAAGGTACAGAAAATTGAACACTTGTTGTTCAAATTTCTAAATTTTTGAATGACCGCCACTGAACATAGTCTCCAAAGAATAAAGACAGGGCTTAAAAACACTGCTTTACAATCTTCTCTAGACTGCTGTCAAGGGAAAATAAACAAGTAAAACATGGATGCAGATACTTCAGGTTTTAAAGAAAGCAGATTACAATATAAGAAAGTTTTGAAAACATTCTTTAACTTCTATAGTACACATGTACTTCTGAGCAAGATTGAAGACAAACCATGTGGGAAGGGATCTAAATGCACAAAGAGTCGGCAGGAGTGTCTTGCTCAGTGAGCTTTCCAAATACAAGGTGTCAGGATGATCATCATATGACCGACAAAATAGAAATCATAGCATAAAGCATCACATTGTGGAGAAGAGTCAACAACTGATCTTGTCCAGTGAGTGGACACAGCTTTCATTGTATCGGAGCACAGCCTCCTCTGTTCCAGAATCACTGCCCGCTGCCAGGGTGTCTGGGACACTACACAGTGAGGAATTCAATGCCACTCCTAATGATGCCAGAGATTTCAAAATTACTGAAAGTATATTCTTTGACATTTCTTGTCTACATTAAAATATTTATTGTATTTAATTCTTAGACAACTAGTTTTTCCCATTCATTAATCTTTGAGGAAAAAAAATTGAAGTGTTTACTTTCTTATCTCACTAACATCAAACAATATGATTATGCATTTCTTTGACGATACTACACCTAATAAAACGAACATGTGTAGAGAAAGGAAAAGCAAAAGGAAAATTTCTAGTAATGCGTTTATTCCAATCTCAGATTTAAAATGAAATCCAGTAGGGGATAAAAACTGGAAACTAAGTATGGATGCCCTCAAATTTTGATAAAAGTAACCCCCCGGCTATATATTCTGGGGGTTATAATGCTCCTTTGTTAAATTCTTCACTGTATATAAGAAATAACATTCTGTGGAGAGAGAGTACAAGATGTTAACCTTAGCTAACACTAATGATATTTAGGAGAGTTGTTAGGATAGTGAATCCTAAGAGCTCTCATCATAAGGAAAAATCTTTTTTCCTTCTTTCCTTTCTCTGTTGTATTTGTTTGCATTATCTGTCTATAAGCTGACCCTGTCATGGTAATCATTTCACAGTATATGTGTGTCAAACTCTTAGCTGTCTATAAGCTGAACCTGTCATGGTAATCATTTCACAGTTTATGTGTATCAAACCCTTAGCTGTCTATAAGCTGAACCTGTCATGGTAATCATTTCACAGTATATGTATATCAAACCCTTATGTTGTAAACCTTAAACTTACCCACTGATGTAAGTAAATTATTTGTCAATAAAACTGGAAAAAATAACTTCAGGGGATATTTCTTTCGCACATCAGCAATCTATTTAAAACAGTTTCTATCAATGTGTATTTAAGTTTCTTTATCCAACACTTAACATCAAAGCTCATTTTTATTTTATCTTCAAATAAGTGTAAAACAAAGATCCCCTCCTCCTTTTAGGGACATGTGCTTAAAAAAATTAAGCTCTTCCAAATTAAGCCTACCCTAGGTCTTAGGGGAAAATACACACATGGAATTTATTTAAATCTGTTTTTCATACAATTAAAGTTTCCTGTATTTAAAATCTACATTATGAGTAGTAACTCTTAGATGTTGGGCTGTCTGTCTACATATAGAGTTGAAGGATGTTTATAATTATTGACCGTACTTACAAAAAGCAAGAACAAAAAGGTATATTAACTATTTTTACTGTGAGAAATAACAGTGGGCAGATGGAAAGATGGAAAAGTAAAAACAATGCAAACAGAAGGGTCATTAGCTGAGCCTCCCTTCAACAATGAAAGGATTGAATTCATTCCTACATCATAAAGACAAAAGGACATCAATAAAAAAAAAATAACTGTGTTGCATGTTGATTATTAGAATTCTTCCTGGAATTACATTCCAATCAAAAGAATCTGAGTAATACAGTAATAGGTTTTTTCATCTTAAGCACAATTAATGGAATTCTTGTTTAAAGATGAAATGGGAAAGTAAAGTAGTATTCTGAGAAAACAGAAAATCTTCACATCTATTTGTATTTCATGAAGAGAAGATACATTTTCAGATTAAATATTCTCTTTGAAGGAAGTAGTGACCTAATCACAGAACGAGGGTAACAGCCTTTGATTCTGCTGAATGTCATTACTGGTTCTTTTAGATGGCAACTGACTGACCTTTATGTTTATCATTATTTCTTAAATAAAAATAACACAGACACACAAACACATACAATTGCCTCCTGATTAACCAAACTAGCTCTTGTGATTCATTTGTACTACCCCCTTTGCTTTTTTTTTTTCCCCTTTGGTTTTTTAAAATTACAGTAACTTTTATTTTATATATTAAAATAAGCACATATGTATAGATTTCCCATATGTGCAGTCTCCCCATTCCTCGGATATGTTAACAACCTCTGCCCTCCACCAAATCACCAAGTGAACTTCACCATTGTCCAGCGGTTCTGCCAACATTTCCTCCCTGCTCCCCATCTCATTCCCTGCTGGAAGCCTTAGTTCTATGGCAAGTGTACAAGGACTGGTTTTGTTTTATCTGTTCACATTCACCTATGAGTGAGGTCATCTGGTGTTTTTCTTTTAACTTATTTCACTTAACATTATCCTCTCTAGATCCATCCATGATTCAAATGACAGGACTTCATCTCTTCTAAGGGCTGTGTAGTAGTATTCCATTGTGTTTATGTACCCCACTTCTTTATCCATTCATATGACATTGGACACTTAGTTTCCAGTTCTTAGCTATTGTGAATACGGCTTCAGTAAACATGGAGGTGCATAAATCTCTGTGAATTAATGTTTTTTTTAATCTTTCAGGTGAGCACCCGTAAGTGGGATGACTGGATCATATGGGATTACCATATTCAACTTTGAGGAATTTCCACAGTTTTCCATAGGGCTTGAACCAATTTACACTCCCAGCAACAACTCTTGAGCTTCCTGGATCTGGAGGCTTGCTTCATTCTTCAAATTGGGGAAGTTCTCAGCTATTATTTCTTCAATATGGTTTCTGTCCCCTTTTCTCTCTCTTCCTCTGGGACCCTTCTGATGCAAATGTTGTTCCTTTTGATGTTATCCCAGAGGTCTCAAATGCTGTCTTCAATTCTTTTAAATCTTTTTTTATCTCTTGACTGGTTTGCTTGATTTAGTTTCTCTGTCCTATCTTCCATATCACTTATTCTACTGGAAGCTTCATCCATCCTGTTGCTGAATCCCTCTGTTGAGTTCTTTAATTCAGCTATAGTGTCTCTTACCTGTACGATGCCTTGTTTTAATTATTCTCTTTGATTTCTGACATTCTCATTTACTGCCTCTATTGATTTCTGGATTCCCGTGAGTATGTTAATCACTGTTATCCTAAATTCCTCTTTAGGTAATTTATATCCATCTGCTGTATTCAGATTTTCCCCTGGGTTTTTTTATTGGAGCCATCATTTCACATATATTTCTCTTTGCCTTTGCTTTATTTGGCATTCTGTTTATTTCTGAGGGTCCAATTTCCCTAACCTTGCATAGGTTTGACTGACTAACCCAGGATTGGTAATCAGGCTGTAGTTTCACCTCTACCCAGAAGGCGGCGCTAGAGGAGTGTTGAGGTTTGGGACTCTGCCGACTCACTGCAACCCAAGGGGCGAGGCAGCCAATGGATGGGATTTCCGGTGGACAGATGTACGGTGGGTGGGATTTCTGCTCGGTGGACTCCAGCTCTGGTATAAAATTGTTGTGGGGAGGGTTTAATATGGTTGATTTCCGGTTTTGGCTGTGCTCAGGGCAATTTCACCAAGTGGGCTCCAGCTCAGCTCCTGATGCCTTGGCTCTCCTTTCACCCCCTCCCACGTCCCTCTGTCTCTGGTCTCAGCCCCACTGGGCCCACTTCTCACTGCCTCTGCACCTGGTCCCAAAATCCCTAGCCTCCGCCCACCGGGCATCCAGCGACCCCCAAGCTCTTCCCAAATCCAAATCCGTAGCCCTCACCCACTGTTATTCATCAGCTGATCCATTTCCAGCTGCAATGCCGGTTGTTTCTTGGTGTTTATCTCAGGAAATTAGGTTATTTTGGGGTTTTGCTTTTTTTTTTTTTTCCTCCGGTGTCTATGGGGAATGACCCAAAATTGCATCGTATCAAGTTCCCATGTGGAAGTTGATCTCCACTCTCTTTTTGCTTTTGTTTTTGAGGAAGTAAGCAGGCAATCAGGAAGAGAGAAAAAAGGAAGCAGCTTATTTTATTCATTTAGTTGTTCTTTTTTTTTTTTTTTTTTTTTGCAGGGTTGGGGTATGTTCCTGCCACTTTAGGTTGTGGCGGACTATGCCAGAGTCATGAACTTAATGCCTTAGCCACCAGGGCACTCCAGGACTGCCACTCTTATGCCATAAAGAATTGTTTGAAATTAGGTCATTCTGTTTTAGTATTAGAACAGGGTGACTAACACTGACTCCTAAACTAGTGGTTCCCAGTTTCTATTTCAAGGCATGTGCGATACTTTAATCATTACGTTTAGTTGTCTATCAATGGCAATTGTTTAGACCTCAATATTGCTTTTTCTGTAATTATTTCTGAATCACATCTTCCAAAATAAATGTAAAACCTCTATTTCCACAGACATCAGTCTTAAAATTCATTCAGGTAAGCACCCCCTAGATAATAATATAAATATCTTTCTTTCTTGGAACCACATTAATGAGCTGAAATGTGAGATATACTCAAAAGTTAAAGTAGTTCTGTGAAATAGCATAGATAAAAGAGTAAAGATGGGTTATTTAACCTAAATGATAGTTGCGACAGAGTAATCATGTAAGATCAAAATTTGTCTGATGGAACTCATTCTTTGATTGCATCAGTGGAAGAGTATATATTTGAAAAGATCAAAAGGAAAAGACTCAGCAACTGATATGAAAATTACATACAATTATATGCCAATCTCTGATTTGTAAGGATAGAAAAAATCTTTTTAGTGAAGACAGAGAAACTTAAAAGCAAAGCGGTGCTGTATGGATTGAATGCTTGCATTTCCCCAAATTCCTGTTAAAATCCTAACCCCTAATGTGAGGCATTAGAAAGTGAGGCCTTTGGAAGTGATAGGGTCATGAGGTAGAGTCCTCAGGAGTGGAATGAGTACCCTGGTAAGACATACCCCACAGAGCTTCCTCAACCTTTCTGTCATGTGAGGACACATCGAGAAGCTTCTATCTGTGAACCAGGAACTGAATCCTCAGAGAGATCTAGTCTTGTACTTCCCAGTCTCCTGGACTGTAAGAAATAATGTTTGCTGTTTGAGTGATCAGGTATTTTGTTATAGTTCCCAATTTGAGACACAAAGGCTGCCATGTATAAAAGAATGACAATCCTTCCCATTTCAGAAACACAAAAGTTGTCACTAGGGTGGTCCTGGGGGTGACAGGACTTTGCTGTCATTTATCCGTACATGCTATCATTTAAATTCTTTAAAACTAAACAATGAGGTGCACCATGGTGGAGTAGCAGTTGGGTGCAGTACACGTACATCCCAGGGTCCCAGGTTCTTGTCCCAGGACTGGGGGAAACAACCAAGGTGAACAACTAAATAAAATTAATGAGTGCTTCTTCCTCCTCTCTCTTCCAGCCTGCCTACATCTGCTCACCTTCATTTGTGCCTGCTGCAACTTTCCTTAAAAACACATACACTCACACACAAATAAACTTTAACAATGATTTGTCCTAAAGACAATGTCATGTCAGAATCCCAAGATTCAAAGATGGGAAACAGGAAAATAGTTCATTGCTACAGCATTCTTATCCTCAAAGAAACTGGTGATCTGGAAGTGATGGGAACTTTGGGGATAGAATCAACAAAAATCCTAAAAGATTTAACATAGTGGAAATACATAGATGTTGCTGTTTTTTTTTAAAAGGGTATTTGGGGACATGATCTGGTGGAGTAGCAAGCTGGCCAGCTGCTTTTAGCTAGCATAGTCCATGTACATGCCCAGTGACCTGAGTTCATATCCCAGGACTGGGGAGCAGCAAGGATGAGCTAAAATAAAAATAAATGGGGAACACTTCTTCTCTTTTCCTGCCTACCACCTCTGGTTACCTTCATTCCTCTCTGCGCGTTTCCTTAAAAAAAAAAGAGTATTTGGGGATAGGGATGGGGTTGGAGACAGAGACAAAGAGGCAGACCTAGGGGACTTGAAGTCATCCATCCAGCAATGAAATCAACAGCTTAATGCTTACAGCAGGGATGCTGTACCCAAACTGCCCATGTGGATGCAGCCTGGGGTTACATGAGATCTCTCTGTGCTTCAATCTTCTCACCTGTATAATGGAGATAAAAATAATGTTCTGATGGGATTGAACTGGAATGTATATGGTATTGTATAACTTTTTAAAAATGAAACTCAGCAATTAAAAAAAAATATTAGATGGTTTTTGAATACTCGGTGAAGCAGTAAGTGGACATGAAATACCCTGGGATCTTAATGAATCTTAATGATCTAAATGAATCTAATTTAATGTTTTTAAAAAACTAATTAGATGGTAACTTGTAGGAGGAATGAGATATATTATAAATCTTGATGTTAGTGAGAACTTCATAAAGTATCTTATGAGATCCCTGTGAGCAGATATAAAATTTTAGTAGATAATTATATGGTGAGGGATCTTCATAGCTGGTTAGAGAACCACATGTTAACCTGGAGGGAAGACCTGAATGCTACAGAAATCGCTCCATCCTTGGTTCTGCCAAGCCAAGTATTTCTGTTAATAACTTAGAAAAAATAAAACACATTAAAAATTCTGTGTAAAATGGGCAATTAGGTAAGAATGGGCCAGTTTAAATGTAGAGTCTTAGAGATGATATAATTTAGTGTTTCACTGAACACTGAGTTTCTTCAAAAATAATCCTGGAATAGGAATTACTGATCTGAAGTTATGACATGGAACTTATGTTTTTTTCCTCTCTCTTTGAACAGTTGTAATTGTTAAATGATTCTTCCTCATGTTAATTCAAATGTCATAAATGTCATTACTACTAAGAATAAAATTGTTTGGATCAAACTTGGATTGAATCCCATTTATTCTATACTTTAGTTTTGTCGAGGGGGAAACTTACTCAGTCTGTTTGTGATTTGATTTTTAGTTGAAATTAAAATCACATATCCTATGCCTCCATAGGATTATGAAGATTAAGAGGGCGCTACATTCTTAGGACTCTGCCTCGATAGCTACTAGATGTCAGAACACATTCCATACATGGCCCAAGAGCCCACATGAGAATAACCTAAGTATTTGAAAAGAATAATTCTGATCTTCTGTCTTCTCACTTCTCCAAGATAAACATGCCCAGATGCCCACACCCTTCAACATCCTGTTTATGATGTTCTACGGATATAGTCCAGTTTGACAATGTCCATTAGAATGTGGCTGGACCCAGGATGACATTTAACCACCAGTGTGGCAGGGGCTACAGCAGTCCAGACTGGACTGACTGAAGAGGTGGCACTGAGCTGAGCCTGCCACCCCGTGTGCCACACTGCATGAGACCACACAGGGGACTCAACTCTCCTTAACCATCTAGTTCTTTACTAACACTGCTCTGAAGTTTTTATTTCCAACATCTCACTTTCTAAATCACTGTCTCCCATCTATCCAACTCTACTAGTGTTCCCCTTCTGTAAGTGACCTCACCATATCCACCACGCAATGATTCCAGAAGCTAGGTGAGCTGGCCTCTAAGAAAGTGAGATTTTACTATAAAAGCAAGTAGCAGGTGCGCCCTGGTGGAGTTGTGGTAGGTCAGTCGCCAATGAAAGACTCAGGCACATACCCGTGTTGATTCCCAGGCTTGGTGGGAAATAACCAGTGTGAACAACAGAAATAAACCTCTTCTTCCTCCTCTTTCTTCCTGCCTACTGGCCTACTACTGCCTTCATTCCTGCCTGCACCTTTCCTTTAAAAAAATTAATAAAAGTAGAGAAAAAGACCAAAAGTTAATTCTTATTTTGCTTTGTTTTAAATGTTGGGAGATACTAGAACATGTTAGAAACTATGAGAATGATAGAGGAGACTGAGGATGTGGGAGAAAGAATAACTAAAGGAAATTTGAGAGAAACCAGTACCTCTCAAATTTATATTTCTTCCAGCTCTAGACTTTCACCTTTCGTTGCCTATTGTTGCTTCAACCTACATGTATCATGACATTAAGACAGTCAGATGGCCCAAACATACCTCTGATCTCTTTCTTCCTCTACTTTTTCATTTTTATGAATGCCAAGCTCACACACCATAAACCCAAATCAAATATTTCTGCACATGTAACTGCATAGCTATTTCACGAGAACTATCAGTTACTTCTCCGGACCTGTCCACTTCACTCACGCACCACACTGACATCTCCTGCAAGGGAACATCGTGTCTTCTGTCTAAAGAGTAAAATGGAGCTGATTTCAAAGCAGACGTTCTCTCCCAGTGCCGCCCAGTGCGTCCTCACTCACGCCATGTAGCAACTGAGCACTGGAGATGCTGCTAATCCCCGCTTCATTTCATTTTAGCTAATTTAAGCAGCAACATGGATTAGTCGCTGTAGATCTAGATAAACACACAGCTCGTAACTGTCACCAGATCACTCTGTTGCCTTAAAGCCACTCCCCACACAGTAGCCAGAGGCCCTCAGATGACCTGTCACAAACCTTTACTGGCTCCTCACTGGATTGACATAAAATCCCAACTCTGCTCTGACCTGAGCTGCACAAC
>RJWH01007558.1:0-39003 GCA_004363575.1 Solenodon paradoxus | reverse complement strand
GTGCTCTCCGGTAAAGAGAGAGATTAGTGAATGGCTATTCCAGGACTAGAAGTTACTCCGAAGAGTCATAGTGAGTGATAAGTGAATTGAAGGACTAGGACATTACTGAGTACCATTATAGACTTGTTTTCAGGGGAAGGAGGACAGGCAAGAATTAAGGCAGGCATGCAGCAGGCGAGAAGGGAGAAGAGGAAGAAGAATTTTATTTATTTAGCTGTTCATTTTAGTTATTTCCAGGCCGCGAACCTGGGTCCTTGGGCTGTATGTGCACTGTGCCCCAGGCATGGGCTTAACACCTGAGCTGCCAGGGCCCACCTACTTCTATGGAATTAGACTACACATTATACTCTATATTAGCCTACACTAAATCCATAATTTGTTCTTTCTTTAATAATAAATAATACATATCTTACTGTAACTTTTAAACTTATACTTTAAACATTTTAAAACTTTTTGACTCTTGTAGTAGCACTTAGCTTAAAACACACATTATACAGTTATATAAAATATTTTCACTTTATACTTATTCTGTAAGCTTTGTTCTATTTAAGCATTCCTCTTTCTCTTTAATATTTTTTTTTTGTTAAAAAAAAGTGAAGAAACAAGACACACACATTGTCCTAGGCCTACACTGGGTGAGGACCATCAATATCTTTTGTCTTTCACCTCCCTATCTAGTCCCACTGGAGGGTCTTCAGGAGCAATAACTTGCATGAGTTGTCATCTCCTAGAACAGTGTCTTCCGAGCTATATCCTGAAGGACCTGCCAGGGGCAGTTCTTGAGGTGGTGTTCTTGTCAGAAATATATCCATGGCGCCTTTCTTGATTTGTTTCTTTTTTTCATAAAGGTCTGCTTATAAATATATCATGTAGCATGAACATTCCTCTCTACTAATGAAAACCTTTGGGGTATTGGGGTCCATCTTTTCAAACTTTTAAAGGAGCTTGTTAAAGTCTGAAAAAACTTCTAACTTCTTCGCTGTGAATTTTCTTTGAAGTTCTTTTTGTTGGTTTCCTTTTCTCTTGCCTCTTCTTCAGTGTGCTGTCCTGTGCCCACTCCAGCAGCCTGTCGTTAGTCAATTCCCCAGGAACCCCTCTAGGAGCGCCTCAGTGTGATGCTGATCCACACCCCAGTTAAAGTAGTTTGCTGCCTCTACCACAGTCTTGTTGAGCTTTGCAACTCCCATCATCCTTTGGAATCATGGGTGAACCTCTTGAGTGCCTTTTTCCAGATATTACTTGTGTTCCTGGGTGGCATCACTTCAAGGCCAAGCAAGGTGCGTGATGCCATCACAGATGTTGTCATCCTTCCAGAATGGTCACTGTCTTCTCAGTTGCAGCAGTAGCCTGGCCATAGTTGCTCCTTAGGTGTTAGGCCTTAAATGCTGATGTAACTCCTTTATCCATTGGTTGGATCAGTGAGGTAGTGTTTAGAAGGGAAAGCATCACTTTCATATTGGGATAAAGATCACCGGTGAAAAGGAGGATGTCCAGGAGCATCATCAGTAGATAAGTGAAGTCTTGTAAGGCATATTATTCTCCAAATGGTGCTTCTCCATTTAGCTGGCATAGCAATCCAGGAGGCTATCTTGGAACAGGAAGTAGGCCATCCATGACATCTTATTGCTCCTATAGTGCACTGGTGTGTGTGCTTAATAACATGATTACTGTCTGTGTGCTTGAAGGCCTTGGGGTTTCCATTTGTAGCCTGGAACATTGACCCCCAAGGAAGACTATTATCCTGTCCTTATAAAGCCTTGAAACCTGGTATTGACTTCACCTTCATATGATGAAAGTTTTTTAAGGCACCCATTTCCAGAATAGAAAGGTTTCATCCATATTGAAGATTTGCTCCAGCAAGTAATTTTCCTCCATAGTCAGCCTGTGTAGAGTTTCTGAACCGTTTTCAGCTGCCTTTATATCAGCACTTGCAGACTCACTGCTTGCTTTCACCTTATGTAATGACTCACTATTCTTGAATTGTTTAAGCCACCCAGAACCAGCAGTAAGTTCAACATCCTAGCTTTTCTTTTAACGCCGCAAGCAAACCTTTTGTTTTGGTTGTGATTTTCATTGTGCTGAGGGGAAATGCTTCTGTGTTTGGTCTCCAATCCAGGTCACCAGAGTTCTCCACATGGAGAGTCCTCAAACAAATAAAGATGGAGCTAGCATTTCATCCAGCAAGGGCACAAACTCTCTAATGAGAAAATAAAAATCCGTACCCCTGTGTTCGTAGCAGCATAGTTCACAGCAGCCAAGACATGGAAACAACCTAAATGCCCATCAACAGATGACTGGATAGAGAAGGTACAGTACATATACTCAATGGAATTCTGTGCAGATACTAAAAAAGATGAAATCATGCCCTCTGCAACAATCTGGGTGGACCTGGAGGGGATCATGTTGAGTGAAATAAATCAGAAAGAAAAAGAGAAATACAGGATGGTTCCTTTCATTTGTGGACTATAATGAAATGAAGCAAATGAACACACAAATCCCAAGAAAAATAGCTGGGCTCAGGACTGTGGTTCTGGGGGCTAGGGGGAAGGGAAAAGGGGGAAATGGTGGGGGTAAAGGATACTAGAACTCTGGTGGTGGTGGTTGTAGAGTGAAATATCGACTGTGATGCAACTTCATTATCCCCAAAAGAATATACCATTGTGAACTAAAGAAACAATAGTTTCTATTAAAATACTTATTACTATTAAATATGTAATATGGGACACTTCTCAGATTTTTGTTGGTTTCTTTGCTCTCAACGAAACAGATTCTTTAACAGCCTCCATCACTTTGTTCTTGTTCTTCAAGCCCTTAGCTGTGGTAGGGTGGGACATGGGTGACTGGACAGCAATAAGAATCACGGATTTCATACTTTTTAGTCCTTGATCACTTTTAGTTTTGCTTCCAGGTCAATCACCTAGTGCAGCCTGCTCCTGTTATCGTTAGCTGTGTGGGTTTTGTACTCTTAGGGGCCATGATGAACAAAATAACAGATGATTAAATCAAACACCTATAGGTGATGTTCTCAAGAGACTCAATAAATATGAGACATGAGAGGTTGCCGCTGGCATAAATTGCTTCAGCATTACGTCTATGCCATCACTAGGTAGTAGGAATTTGGGGACCACTGCTGTGCATGCCGTCTATAGTTGACGGAAAGGTCGTTAGGTGATGATGACTGTATTAATGTAAGGGCTCTTAAGGGAAATCATGGTAAATGAACATTACATAGCTAAAAGATCTCTGTGTATCTCTAGAGATACATCAATATAAGGATTAGTGGTGAGTTACTCCAAGAATTAAGTCTAAATGAGAGTACAATGGGAAAGCGTATGATACAGCTATATGATGAGGCATTGTAGATACAGTACAACCATAAAGCAAATTGAAGAAGGAAGGTGTTTAGCATAGGTAAAATGTTTAAACTATTCAGTAATCATATTGGTGGAGATGAAAATAATATTGTAACACAGATATTACTACTTGCCTAGTACAAAATGTCTTTTACCTTGGGGTGCTTGTTGAAAATATTTGGGGGCAGTTGTTTAACTTCTTTTATATTTGAGGTAGTCAAATGGACTAGACAGTAGGTAACCAGAAATCAAATGTAGCAAATATTGGCTAATCCAAAAATGGAAAGGGAAAAACTGGAGAATGAGGTGTCATAGGACTTTGAAAAACTCGAACACATTCCTAGGAATCTAGAAGGACAGTCTCATTTGTAGGTAGGGTTGCCTAACCTTTCGCTGTAGACCTCTGTTCATTCTCTCCATAAGGAGGAGGTGAAAGCTGAGACATAGTTGAAAAGTGCCTGAGAGTTGAAAGCATGTCCCACACACCCACACTGCACCCCAACCATGCACAGTGCACTCCAAATATGCACACTGGGCCCCAGACACACACACTGGGTCCCAGACACACACACGGGGCCCCAGACATGCACAGTGTACCCCAGACACGCACACTGGGTCCCAGACACACACAATGGGTCCCAGATACGCACACTGGGCCCCAGACACGCACACTGGGTCCCAGACACACACACTGGGTCCCAGACACACACACTGGGTCCCAGACATGCACACTGGGTCCCAGACATGCACACTGGGCCTCAGACATGCACACTGGGTCCCAGACATGCACACTGGGCCCCAAACACACAAATTAGACCTCTTGGTAAATACTGGAAAACTTCTGAAAAACCCATTTAAATGTATTTCTGTTTTTTAACTGATCACTAAGCTAGTCAAGCAGAGATTTCAGTGACCACACACAACGTAGAATGTAGACTTTATGACATTAAATTCGGAAAATTCACTATGCAAATAGCAATAAGCACAAACTCATGATGATTGCAAAACTTCGTGAATATACTAAAAATCATTGAATCGTATACCTTTAAGTGGCTCTTTTCATGGTACATGAAATACAACTCAAAAACATCATTCTAGCCAATAAGTTAGAATAAAATGATAGAACTTGATTAGTTTGAAATTGAGTATCAAAGACAGCTAACAAGCACAAAGTGAAAACCCGAGGTCTGATCAGGACCCCAACCCCTCAGGACGTATAGAAGACCATGTTGAACTGCCCTGGGAATAGGCATCAGCAACATGCAGACCATGGGGAAATCTGCAGGTAAAACAGCATGAGTTATTTAGCTTATCAATTGTAGGGAAAGGAATTGGATAGAGGGCAAATTTACAGATTATATAAACTTCAGACACAAATTATGTTTCTTTAACAATTGGACAGGATTGTTCTACAGTGTCTAATGGTTCTCCTTTGGTTGATGAAACCACAAAGAATCCAAGGAAATGATTACTGCAACATTCTGAGGAGTCGTTTTATTTGAAGGTAGAGAGGGCCTCTATTTGGGATAGGGAAACTAGAAGAGTTTCTTTTGTAGTTATTATTTTTAACCTGGAAGGTGGTTACAAGGGTAATATTTAATAATTCACTATGTTTACATTTGTGTGGCTTTCTGTGTCTTTGCTTAGTTTTAAAATAAGAACGCAAAAAAATCGACTTGCATAATGCTGAAGGCTGGAAGAGGTTAGAAAAACAAAAATCTGGGTTATGGTCATATTGAATCAAGTAAAATTAATAATGATAAAGAGGATGAATAATTAGTAATTGACTTCCTGTCACATTCTAATACTGCAATGGAGGAATCGCAAAGGAGAATCACTCACGTTATATCTAGAATGACTGTTTTTATAGGAACTATGTCCTAAGTGTGCCCTAAATGGGACCTGTATAAGTGTGCCACTCCACACCGAGAGCATCCATCTTAGACCCGTGAATTGTCCAGAATGAATGTTTAATTTAGTCAGCCTCTACAGTCATTTTTCAAAACCTACAAACAATAGGACCTTTATTTAAAGATGTCTTGTTTATTCGGGATCTTTGATGCCAAATTTCAGTCTTGTCGATACTCAAGGGAGGTCCTGACACCAGTTATTCCAGTCCTCCTCATCTCTCCTCAAGCCTCTACCCACCCCCAGTCTTAGCAGGTCACTCTCTTACTTTGCTGAGACTGAATCGCTTGTATAAATATCCTCTTATCCCCTCCTTAGCTCATCTTTCGCTATAAATATTTGTCATTCTTTCTGGTTTCAGAGGAAGAGCAGGACCCTTTCTTCTCTCTAGAAGGAGTGCTGTCATTTCTGCCTCATTTCCCATAAGTGTTTTGAACAGCTCAGCCTTGATATATTGCCACATAAATCTTACTTCCATCAAAGATACTCCAAAAGTATCTATCTTGGGTGACTGGAAGATTCTTTGTGTCATTGATGCCAAAGACAGAGATAAGGGAGATGAGACAGGGGTGGGTTTCAGGAAATGAAGAGTTTCATTTAGGATATGAGCCATTGGAAGAATGGAGAAGCAGCATAAACAGAAGCTCAATGCTCTGTGGTGTATCTGTGATTAAGTTGCCATTGTTACGGTTTATTTAAAAAAGTTGCTGTTCACTTACTATGTGCAAAGTGACATAGTGATGCTGTGAGGTGGGTGAGACAAAGTCCTTGCCTTAAGGAGCTAGCAACATAGAACTTAATAGTAGTAATATACAAAGCAGTGGGTTGGGTTGAGTGGGGAAAAACAAAATTCTGAGTGGGGGGTCAAATAGAAATAAGCACTTGCAAGTTTTCCAAATGGAAAGTTCTGGGAGGTATTGGTAACCTTTCTTTTTATTTAATTTTTTTTTCTAGAGATACTGTGGGAGGTGGATGTTAAGATATATAAATGATGACACTTGACCTCAAGGTATTTACATGGTAATAGAGAAGATAAGGCACATCTACGGAACTAGAAACCCAGTGTGAATAGCGGTGTGTTACAGAAGTAAATATTACTGGGATGCCTTTCATGGGTTAGCCAGTATTCTAGGCAAAAGAAGATTCCACGATGATGAAAGCATTTCCTTGCATTGCTGTATAGTTCGGCCACTTTGATCTTGTTTCAGTTCCTGGACTATAGCAAGCAATGAGAAGCTGATAAGATTTAGAGGGCAGTGATAAAAGCTCTTAGTAAAAGCTGTACTTTAGCAAGATTAACCTGAAAACATTTTTTAGGAAAGGTTGAAGAGAGGCATTAAATAAGATCTGTAAGACATTGGAGTTGGACAAGTGAGGCGTAATAAGGGTCTTATCGGCCATAGTACATGACTATGTACTTTGATGTCAGATTTCTATGAGGCGGGACTCCAAGTCTATTGTTTTTGCTGTGTGATCTTGGATGGCTCAACTCACTTGTCCTAAACACAGGAGTCAAAGTTCTCTAGAGAAAAAAAAATATATGTATATGATCATATACATATATATAGGTGCACATATATAATATCCACACAGATATGGCCCCAACACCTGCATCCTGTTAGGTACGTAGTATTCAGTCAATATTGGTTGCAGGAATGAGTGAAGTATCTTTTATGTATTCACTCACTCATTTGTTTATTAATTATAGGAATTAGCTCATGTGATTATAGAGGCCAAGAAGTCCCATGATCTTCTGTCTACATGCTGGAGACCTAAGAGAGCCAGTGGTCCAGTCCAAAGACCTGAGAACCAGGAGCTCAGATGTGTGAA
Organism: Solenodon paradoxus; assembly: GCA_004363575.1. NCBI lineage: Eukaryota > Metazoa > Chordata > Mammalia > Eulipotyphla > Solenodontidae > Solenodon > Solenodon paradoxus. Next base: position 31,912 of record RJWH01007558.1, on the reverse strand, counting down.
GGAAGGAGAAGATGGGACTCTTAGGTCAGTGAGAGAGAGCAAATGTATCCTTTGTCTGCCTTTTGTTCTATTCATGTCCTCAACAGGTGATTGGGTGCACTGGTAAGAGGTATCTCCTTCACTCAGTCTCCTGATTCAAATATTTATCTCTTCCAGAAACAGTCTTACAGACACACCCAGAAATAATAGATTTTACCTTATTTGGGCATCATGTGGTCTAGTCAATGGATATAGAACATTAGCCATTGCAGTCCCTTCATGTCTTAGAGATAGAGAAGAGGGGACAGATAGGAGAGATACTCTGAAGGTAGATAGAGAAGACTACTGCTTAATTAGAGGTACAGAGCAAGGGAAAGGGAGGAATTGAAGATGCCAAGTCTTTGGGCATGGGCAAGTGGAAGGATGGTGGTACTAGATACAGAGCCAACACTGTAATGTGGAAAACAGGTGAAGATGGACAGGAGATAGTAGGAAATTTAGAACTAGATCTCAAAGTAGTTGAGACTACGAATAAGTCTGGGGAGTCAAACACAGAGTGAGAATTTACTCTCAAGATGCAGAAAGCTGTGGCCTTCCTTTTCCCCTTAGCTTTTCAAGAATATTCACTAATACAGGCAAACATAAGAAAATTATAATTCGGAGCATATGGACTACTTTCAAAACCTACTCAGAGTAGTGATAAATAGTGATTTATTTCTCCTGGACCTTGATAACTCAAATTGTAGTCACCCTATTTTAAGGCAAAAACATGAATCACATTATGTACTCTCAGTCTCAGGAGGTCTGTTCCTGTGCTTTGTTTTGTCAAATGTGAGTTCATCTGAATCAGAGCGCCCTTTCTGTAGATTCATTCTGGCTCTTCAGAAACTGTCTTAAAATAGACCTTTTTTCTGTGACCAGAGTGTTGGATGCTTGTGTACCTTATTAAATGACTATTTCCTTATCAGGATAAAGTTACACCCTTCTGTAAACTCTTAATGCCACACAGAATCTCCAACTGCAAGCCAGGTAGTCGTTTATTCATGAGGCCATGGCATCCAGACATTCCATCGACGAAGTGTTCTGTCCTTGGCATAAAGCTTGTTCGAAGTGGTAATTAGGATACAGACTCTTAATATTGGAACCATTCAGTGTCAGCCTCAGGGGGCTACTAGCTCATGTTGGAAATTCTCTTGCTGCTTTTAATCAAGACCTAAGTTACACAGGCTTTTTATTTTCGTTGCTATTTCAGTAGGGAAAGAACAGTGCAAATGTTGGCACTTTAATATGACCTTCAGTTTCACAAAGCATCATGGGAACTTTTTCCCCAAAGGCCCAGAGCAGGCATCCCCAAGCAATTTATTAGAATTGGCTTGGTATCTTGAAGGCTTATCTAATTGTTGTTCAAACCTGTTGCTTTCTCTTCCTTGTTTTTCTTATCTCTAAGGACTCTCAGCAGAGAGGAGAAAGTGACCATTAATCACTGCTTCCCTCTCTCTACACCCATGCGCACATGAAGACTCATACTTCTTTCATCCCATCTCAATCCAGTTCCTGCACATGTGTGCTCAGGACCTTGGGACAGAATTATCTTGGATCTAGAACAGATCGGGCCACCTTACTGTTTTTATAAATGTGGAAGCTGAGCCTCAAGGAGTGAAACCAAGTCCCCACCCTGAGCTCAAGGTTTCAAAACAGTACAAAAGCTTCCCCATTCAGTTTAAGTCAATATATATACCATTCACTCTCTTTGTGTATGAAGCATTCTGCTAAGTCCCAGAGATGCTTTGTAGGGGAATCAGATATCATCCTGTTCCCATGGGGGTAAGTAGAGATGTAAATGGAACTAAATGGAGTACATGGAGACATACCTAAGTATGTTGAATACAAGCAAATTGCTAAATGTGCGAGGTGGCCCCAAGTAATATGGAGATTAAAGTCAAAAGAGGTTTGTTCAAATTGAATTATTGGTTTGAGGTGCCTCTTTTGGGTTTCATGAAGATTTCCAGAAACTGAAGTATTGGTATTGTTTTTTATATGCTTATTCAGAGAAACTTCAAATGTCCTTCTAATTAAAGTAGATATATGTTTGCTTCTTAAAACATAGTAAGGGAGAAATGGATAGATTTGGGGAGGCTACAAGGAAATGCAAGTGGGCATCCATTGCTGCTGGCAATTATGAAAGACTTAGTATGTTTTGAAAGCTTTCAAAATGTGCCTGTCTTCTAACCCAGTACCTTTGACATCCACAAATACATCTGAATGGAATATCTATGTTTAATTGCATGTATGTTCTGTGTTTGTATGTGTTAAACTTGAACAAAAGAAATATTTGTTATAGTGAAGGGGAAAACAATTAAGGGACAAGGCAATATGTTCCATTAGGATATCATTTCTTGTGTGTTATATACCCATGTACATGTGTATAGCCCAAATGGAGACCTGCCATATTTTCATCAGGGTTCCACTTTGAGGTCAGTAAAATATATCACATTAAAATACATACCCATAATTTCAAATATAAAACTAGACAAGTGAGGTGAGTTTTATTGAGGAATTGTTACATATATCAAACAGTGAAACCTTCAAATCACTTTCCTTTCAATCATTTCTCTCTTGTCAAACTTTGATGTTCCCCTATAGGTAGTTTTCTTCTTTCTCTCAGATCCCTTCGGTGACTCTTGTTCTTTCTATCGACGACATTTCTTACTCCTCTTCCTCTTCTCTCACCACCACCGTGTAGCCTTTTGTGGTTTCCTAGTCAAGTGTTAGTCAACAGAAGTTTTTCAGTGTTCAAATATTCTATAAATTGCCCTATACAATATGGCAGTCACCTGCCATGTGTAGCTACTGAGCATTTAAAGTGTGACTTGACATAATTGAGAAAATATCTTTTTAATTGTGTTTAATTTTAATTGTTTTAAGTTAAATGAATCATGTATGACTATTAAGCATTTGAAATATTGCTTGTGTAAGTCAAGAAATATATATTTTTTATTTTAGTTAATCACAGGGAATTTACATTACCCATTTATGACCAGTGGCCACCATATTGGACAGCAGAATTCTTGTCTCCTCTTGGGCAGAATAAGCTCTGAATGTTCACTTTGTTCATTTGAATATAAGAAATATAAAAGGTAGCTCAATTTTTTCTCCATATCCACTTTGCTTAGAAAATGCGGGAAAGAGTGGGAGGTTATAAAGAACTAATACTTTATTTTCATAGCTATGGACCAAAAAAGACATAAATGAAATGAATGGTTATGACTAACTTGTAGTAGTTAGATAATGGACGGCTTCTTTTTACTTTGTTTTTCTGTGTTTCCCAAGTGATATGTATGACTTTTGAATTTAGAAAGAGTACACAACAATTATTATTGGCATACTTCTTATGTATATTTTTAAATTAAAGGACGTAGGGAAGGCGTGTCTTCCAAGGGTCCTGTACCTGGATCCTACAGTCTTCTCTCACTTGGCAAATGGGTTCAAGCCTAGTGGCAGACCCCCCTGGATCAGGGCCCAGGAATGGCATGTGTGTATGTTCTCCCAGCTGCTTCCTCACATCAAATAACTAACAAACTACAGCTCCAAAGCCAAGGCAATTCCCGCTGTCATCATTGATGAAGCCTGCACACAGATGGAGAAGTAAATAAAAGGGAGAGGTGGTGAGTTTTCTAAATTTGACCCAGTTACTATTTTTGCCGAATAAGTAGAGAGAAGCTTGGGATTTCAAGCATGAAGAAATAGATACTGATTTTCGGAGCGAAATCTTGCTGCTCTCTTTTAGCCCTTTCCAAATATTCATTTCCTTCTTGGCATCAGGACAGAATTAGACAGAACCCTTATGGACTCAGAGCTGTGACCTCACAGACTAGCCCAGAGGTGGAGGCTGTTTAATGTAGGCTTAGAGGAACACAGAGGGTCTGACAAAAGCTGCCTGAGCTGGGGGGGTCAGAGGGTAGGCACAAAGCCAGAGCTTTCAGTTTAATACTTAGAATTGTCATTACTCAGTCTCCAGCTATGGACTCCAAGGCAGCCTTAGGAAAGGGGGCCCCTCTGGAAATGGCAAGCACCTGTAGGATAAATGAAGTCTATGCACTCTTATTTCTGTATCTGCCACACCCAGGCCAACTGAGTGGCCCCATCTTTGGCGGTATCTTGTCTCTCCTCTCAGTTCCTTTTCTGCAGAATCCAGTGCCCTCATTCCCTGGTGGGCTTCATTCACTCTCTCCCAGTACATGACAATTTCAATGATTTTTGTTTTGATGCCTTCCAGGATTTCTCATGTTTATTTCACAGAGGGCTCTAGAAGGTTGAAAAGCTTCATGGGACTCGAGAGTAAAGTGAGAATGAAGTAATGGTATGATAACTGGCAGGTTACTTAGGGGCAGGGACAAATAAGTTCCTTCCAAAGTCTTCTCACCATCACACAAACAATGATTTTCCATTCCATGTGCTTGCTGAGGGAACGTCCAAGGACTAATGTCTCCTTCAGCAAGGTGGAGAGGGCATGAATTACTGCGTTCTGAGTTTGTAGCAAAAGTATGTGTAGCAAAAGAATGTAAACCACATTTTGACATTCAGCTTTGTGTTTATTAACACTGGTTATTTTGGGTTGATTCAGGTCTAAGAATATCTAAAATCATTTCTTCCTGAAAAACCTTTAGTTCCCCTAAATTGGAAAACTAAGATTCTCATAAATAACAAATCATTACACTGATGATTATAAGGCATCTTTCTATTAAATAGCCAGAGATCGAGTGGGCAGGAAATAGACTCTCTGGAGTCCTGAGTTGATCAGCGCCTTTGAACCAGAGAATCATATTGCTCATGAGCAGTGTCCATGGAGCTGTTTCTACATATCTCCTCTTGGCAGATTTCAAGTGGCTCTGGAGAGGCGAATGTACACATTCCTTGTTAATATACGCAACATGGCTTCCAGGGAGTCCATTTTTGTCTCTAATCTAGAAGTACATTGAGGATATTATTTTTTAGCAAACCCACATTGGGCCAGTCACTTTTCAGTTCGCTAGAACCCAGCATTGATGAGGCCAAAGCCATAGATTTAATCCCAAATGGGCCATTTAGCTCGCGAAAAAGGATGAAAGTCATCCTTCGTGTGTGCTTCCAGACTGCAGCTCTTTCATTGCCTTCCAAGTTGCAATGCAGTGTGCTCAGGAATAGAACTGTTGCTTGGTGTCCTGCCTGTCTAAGACTTGGTAAGAGTGTTTTGCAGTAGGAAAACAGGGACGTGTGTATTGAGAGCTCTAAGTCAAGGCAGAAGGTACAAATTAGGAAGATGGTGGAGCAGGAGATCAGAGATGAACCCCAGAACAGTTCAGGTGTTTGGAGGGGCAGACAAAGGTTCTCAAGTAGGAGATAATTCGTCAGGCAGTTTGTTGATGAGTTGTTCTCTAGAGAGTGTATCCAAATGATAAGGAATGCTAGGCATATTGAGGGATCTACCAAAGTCGTATAAGGAAAGTTGGGAAAAACTTGCAGCACCTTTGGAATATTTCTTTATCCTTTTTCGTCCAGCTTTATTGAGATAATTTTGAGATGGTTGGCATATAACATTGTGTAATTTAGTATTTTAGTGATGATTTGGTATATATATATATATGTATATATACTTTGCCACAATAAGGTAGTTAACACATCTGTTGCTCACACACGTTACCTTTGTGTGAGGGTATCTGTGTGTAGAGAACACTCTAAGAAGTACTCTCTTAGCAACTTTCAAGTTGATTGCACAACATTGTAAGCTATAGTTAGGCTGTACTGTAGATCTGCAATGTTCCTTATGATGTTTCAGGACTCTGTTAGTGACCCTTCACTTGGGAGAGTTCCAGAACATCACTCTTCTCATATCCATACAGGGTTTGAGATGTCTCAACTTAACTTCCATAGGATCTTGTCACTACCTCCATTATGTCACCAACCACATGGTGTCTTAACCTTTCGTTTGCATTTCAGCCTCTCCCACTAAAAAGGCAAGCTTTTCTCTTTGGGTCCCAGCACCTAGCAAATATAGGCTTAATGAATACTTATTTGCTGACTGAACTAATGATTGAGTGGATGGAAGAATGGAGAATAAGGGAAGAGAATTCCAAAGAAGAGGGAGGGATGTTTCGGTTCTTAAGGAATGAATAAATGTTTGATAGGAAGAGCATGCTGTGTTTTGCAGAGAGGAGGTATTTAATGTATCTAGGACCTTCAATGCCTAGAGGGAAGTCAAGGGAGATGAGACTGTAAACTTGGAATTAGAAGATGAAGAGCCACATATCACCTCCCAAAGAGTTGAAGCCTCTTCTCTTTAAGTGGTTCTCAAACTTTATGGTACATACTAATTACATGGAGGGCTTGATAAGACACACATTAGTGGATCCCATTCCCTGATTTTCTGATCTGGATTGGGACTCACAAATTTGTTTATTTTTAGAGAGAGGAAGGGAGGGAGGATGGAAGAGGAAGGAGAAAAAAGTATTTATTTTGGTTCCCCCTCCCCTGGTCCCAGGTCTTGAACCTAGGTCCTTGAACTTTACGTGGTCCACATCCTGATCTCTTAGTTGCCTGAGTCACAAGGGCACACCTTACTTGGATTTCTAAGACTCGCAGGTGATGCTGATAGTGTTACCCCAGAACCACAATCCCAGAACACTGCTCTAAGTGATGCCCATGGACTTACTTATCTACACACATTGAAAGCAGAGGTCTTCCAGGGTCCAGTGGAATCAGTGGGCCTGCCTTCTTGGGAGGAAACTTGGAAGAGGTAGGTGAAGAGGTTAATTGAACCAACTAAAGCCTCTGCTACTACAGTTGGTCTCAGAACCACAATTGGTACTATGTTCTATACCATTGCGTGACCTCATCTCTACTTCCTGTTGATGACCAAGATCAATATCCCTTATCAAAAGAGTAATTGTGCATCCTTGGTAAGAAATCCAAAGTGCCTAGGGGCAGCTATAGCTTGTTATTAAATGCAAGTTATGCATTTCAGGAATGAAGATTACAAAGTCCCACAATGAATCTTGTGAGTGACGATAAGTGTGTGCTATACTTAGTGGCTAGGACTACTCTAAGATGGTACCATGGACTGGGTGGCTTAAACAACAGAAATTTATTTTCTGACAGTTCTGGAGACTGGAACTATGAGATCAAGTTATTGTTGGGATTGGTCCTTCTGAGGGATGTGAGGGAAGGGTCTGTCCCAGACCTCTTTCCTTGGCTTGTAGACGGCCATCTTCTCCCGTTGTCTTCCTAACACCCCACCACACATGTCTGAGTGAAAATTTCCTCTTCCCATATGGACACAAGTCACAATGGATTAGAATCCTCTCTAATGACCTCAGTTTACTTTAGTCATTTCTCTAAAGAGCTTGTCTCCAAATATAGGCCCATTTTCAGAGACCGGGTCACTTCGGTATGCAGTTATTCTTTTTTTATTCCAATTTTTATTCTGCACATAGGAGATATCCATACCCTAAAAGTAATCCTATGGGTACATGCTTCCTCATGCTGCAATACTGTAGCTATAACCACCAAGAGAACCTTAGCAGCAGTGGGAGTGTGCATGCCAGAGGCTGTGATCCAGACAGACATAGCATCCTGGGGACTATAACTGGTTGGGGAGGGGATTTAGCTATGGGAGCGCTTAAGCCTGGAAATCAGTCATTTATAATAATAACCAAAGAAAGTACTTTTTTGCACAGCAGGTGGTAAATATGTGAAACTTGTATTGCCAAAGAGTTGAACAAGCCAAGAAATGTAAAGGTTCAACAAGAAGGTTCAACAAAGGTTTGGAAATATTTTGGATAGCCTTCATATACTTTTGTTAAGTTTATTTCCAAGTATTTTATCTTTTATGGTACTATTGTTACAGGTATCTTGGTTTCTCTTTGCTCTACTTTATGTTTGCATATAGAAATGTTGCTGATTTCTGTGTTTTGATTTTATATTTTGTCACTTTGCTGTTTTAATTTATTGTGTTTAACAGTTTTTTTGTGAAGTCTTTAGGGTTTTCTAGGTATAATATCATGTCATCTGCAAATGATGGTTTTTTTTTGTCTCCAATTTGGATTTCTTGAATGTCTTATTCTCGCCTTATTGCTTTGGCCAGAGCTTCTAGATCTATGTTGAATAGTAGTGGTGAAAGTGGGCATCCTTGTCTTGTTCCAGATCTTAGGGGAAAGGCTTTCGTTTTTTTTTTTTTGCCGTTGACTATGTTAGCTGTGATTTGTTTTATATGACTTCTATTATCTTTAGATATCTGCCTTCTAGTTCCATTTTAGTGAGAGATTTTATCTTGAATGGATGCTGAGTTTTATCTGCATCTACTGATATGTTAATGTTTTTTGTTCTTCTCTTTTTGATGTTTGAATTACATTGATTGATTTGTATATGTCGAACCATTCTTGCATCCCTAGAATAAATCCCACTTGGTCATGATCGATAGTATTTTAAATATGGTATTGAATTAAGTTTGCAAAGATTTTGTTGAGAATATTTGTATCTATATTCTTCATCAGTGATATAAGTCAATCATTTTCTTTTTTATTGCTTCCTTTGCTGGTTTTGGAATCAGGGTAATGTTATACTAATAGAGTGTGTTTGGGAGTTTCCCCTCCTTTTAAATTTTGTGGATGAAATTAATGAGGAATTATATCTTCTTTGAATGTTTGGTCAAATTCACTAATGAAGTTATCTGGTCCTGGCCTCTCGATTTTGGGGACGCTTTTGATTACCACTTCAGTTTCTGTGCTTGTGATTGGTCTGTTCAAGTCATCTGTCTTCTGGGTGAAAATATAGAAGGCATCTTCTCTGACCACAAGTGTATGAAACTTTGGACGACTGTAAGATTGTAAAAATCAGTCTCTTTCTTAAAGATTGATGAATTTATTCGCTTATAGGTGTTGATATAGTAATCTCTTAAGATTGTTTGTATTTCTGCAATATCTGTTGTAATCTCACCTCTTTTGTTTGTGATTTTTTTTAATTACTATTTTCACTCTTATTTTCTTCTTCATAATTCTGGCTAAAGATCATTGAATTTTGTTTATTTTTTTCAAATAATTAACTCTGTTTCATTGATCTTTTGAATGTCTTTTTGTTTTATATTTCATTTATTTCTGATCTAATCTTTATTTCCTTCTGCTGATTTTTTTGTTTCAGTTGATTGTTTTCTAGTTCTTTACAGTTTATGCCTGGGTTTCTTTGTTTTGCTTTTGAGATGTCTTACTTAGGTTTTGATTAGTGCTTGTATTGCTATAGACTTTCCTGTTAGAACAGCTTTTACTGCATCCTATATGTTCTGGTAGTTCACCTACTTTCTCCCTCTCCTCCCCTTTGGTTCTATCCATTACCTTCTGTTTGTTCTTTTCGTGATATCTGATGTTATTTGCAGGGTTACCTTGTTTTTCCTCAATTGTGTTTCTTCCCCCTCTTCCATGCAGGGAGCCTCTGAGTTTATGTATTCAATTTCTGATATTTGTTCCTCTGAGTTTTTATCTGTTTATGGAACTTTACATGTTTGTCTTCAATTCTTGACTCTTTTTTTTTCCTACCTGACATTTCTATTTGGGCTTTATTTATCGTCTCTATCTTTTAGATGAAGTAGTTCTTATAAAATCTGCCACTTCTTTCCTGAGATCTTGTATTTACCTTTAAGAAGTTATTTGTGTGTCCTGTAGATTTTAGCTTGATTTTTTTTTCAGAAAAGGTACTGGTAGAAAGGAAGGAGAGCAGAGGAAGAAGCATTTTATTTACTTTACTTAGCTGTTCATTTTGGTTGCTCCCCCTGTCCCTGGAATGCCACTTTGGGACCTTGGCATGTATGTGCACTGTGTCCAAACACTACTCCACCACGCTGTTTGGTTGCTCCAGCCAGTGTCTTTATATTTATTCACTGAGAGTTCCTGGTATCTTCTTTTTGAGTCATTTGTATATCATTCTTTGGGCACTTAGTTTTGGCATGACTCGCCTTCTCTGCCCTGTATTTGGTACAGTGCCTTTATTTTTGTCTTTCTCTTTTGTTTATTTCCTGGGCAGTGGCAGCTGTGGGCAGCTGTGGGCTGTGTAATATCCGAGTGCTGGGTTTCTCCTCATTGGGGAGCTGGGCTGCTAGCAGCAGGCAGGGTCCCTCATGCAGAGGTGGGTGCAGGCATCATGCAGGGGGCTGCCATTCACTGGCGGGTGACTTGCATGCTCTGTTCTCCCCAGGCAGCTGTGGGTGGGATGGAGGGTGCTGGGCTGCTCCTCACTGGTGAGTGGGCTCTTGCTGTTCTGCATTCCGTGGTGAGCCTGCTGCCTGGTTCTTGCATCTTCTTTGCACATACAGTTTGCTCCTCCCTCTTCGGACACAACACTGTCCCAGCTAGGTCATGCTATGAAGTCGTAGGTCGAGTAGTTAGAAGATATTCTAGTGGAAGCTATGAAAGGGCATGCCTGTTGCCTTTTGCGTGGGGACTCCTGAATTATTTTCTGGAAGTCGAATGGAGAACTAACTCTTACTAATTGGACTACTTAAGGAGGCTCACAAGATCATGAAGACCTCTAATTTCCTCCATAAAAACTTGACTTATCTTAAACTGCGGTTAACAGAGCAGAAGAGGGGGGCGAGGGATCCAACAGACAATGACAGAGGGCTTTCAGAAATTTAGTGGTGTGTGTGTTGTGTTATCACTTTTTTGATAGAGTGAATTTTCTTATCTAAAACTTATTGCTTTGTAAATCAAAGTCACCTCAATAAAAAAATATCCTGATACATATCACCCACTAGGCCCTTCCTTTCTATGAGACCCCCTTCCCAATTCAAGTGACCGTTTTAACAACGGGACGAACACTCTGGGTCAGGTGTCTGTGCTCCCTCTCGTACCAGTAAAGGGGTTCTCATTGTCAGTCTGCCACTGTATGATCCAGCTCCAAAGACTTATCGTTTTCCTTTTGTTAAGTAACATTTATTTACAACACAATATAAGAGTTAGATGTGTAGGTTCACTCTTCATTACATGTAACACACCATACCCATCACCAAATTTCGAGGATTTTTCTACCACTGTCCGTTGAACCCTCTCAATCCATTGTTCCAATTCCCCGCATCCCTTCCAATCTGGTAAACTCAGTTCTGTTGTTAGTGTCCAAACAGTCATGTTTATTTTGTTATTGTTGTTATTCATTTACTTGAATTCTCTATATTACACATATGAATCATTTGGTATTTTTCTTTCTTCTACTGGCTTATTTCACTTAGCCTAACCCCCTCTTGTTCCATCCATGATGTCGCAAAGAGCAAGACTTCATCTTTGTATTTTATATCTGAGTAGTATTCCATTGTGCAGATATACCACATCTTTATCTAGTCATCTGTAGATGGACACTTACTATTATTCAATATTTCTGTTTTTCTAAGTAGCACTGCATTGAATATTGGGGTGCATATTTTTTTTGAATTACCTTTTTATATTCTTTGAATAGATATCTAGAAGTGTAATTGCTGTCTCATAAGATAATTCTGTTTTTAACTTTTTGAGGAATCTCCTTATGTCTTCTAAAGTGACTTGGCCAATTTATACTCCCACCAGCCATGTCCAATGGTTCCCTTCCAAAGGCCTATGTTATCACCTGCTTTCTTGAACCACTCTTCATACCAACTTTCTTATCCTGGGCTTTCTGGAAATAAACACTACGCTAGAATTTAAAGTACAGGGTATTTTTAGGGACCATCACTTGTTAAAGGATGATTGAGTAGAAGAAGGAGCCAAACTACACCACAGGTCTGGCAAACCCTTGGGTAACATAGTTCTGGCAAAGCCTTATGTAACATAACAAGGAGCTCTGGAGCAAATGTTGCCCTTCCTAGTTTTTGCCCTGTGGCAGGCTGCTGCAAAGGCCAAGACTTTTTACCAGTTACCCCTCATCTACTTTGTTTCAGCACCAGATGATGGCAGTCACGGGAAAGGCATTACCTCAGGTCACCTTGTCTTTGTAGGCATCACCTAAGACAGACTCTGAAGGAGCTGACACATGGAGGCTCTGTGCCATCACACCCCCTGCAGATGGGCTGCATGTCCTTCTTTGAAGCAGAATTGGGTATGTCTCCATGTCTGCCATTTCCGCTGCCATTTTGGTCACCTGTGTCAATACCAATGATAGTTAATGAATCATCTCATTAATCAAAAGCCCTGGATAAGAACACAGTATTATCCCGGTGATGACTAGCACACAGGGCTATGGGACTAACTAGCACCTCATGTGAGAAGGTCTAATACATCAGTCCATGCCCCTCAAGGCAGCATTTTAGTTTTAGGATTTTTAAAAAAATCATTTAACGATATCCAAATATATAGAGAAGGGAAGGTAAAATACAAGTTATTAAAGTATGTACAGCAGGACGAACGTGAGTGTTGGGGTCAGAATGACGTTGGTGCGAATCCTTGCTCTGCTGCTTACTTGCTCCCTGACCTGCACATATTCATTGGCCATCAATGTTGGTGAAAATGTTTGACTTTCTTTCAGCGATCTAAAGTCAACTAAATGTTCTATGCTTCTTTCATTCTCTGAAAAATGGCAGAAATAAGCAACTACCACAGGCTTGTTCTGAGAATTAAAGCAAGCGAGACCATTTTGAAAAGTTGTTCACTGACATATTTCCAGCACACAGAATAGTATCTGACCGTGAGGTAGCGCTCAAATATTTGAAAAAAAGCACATATGAATAAATCAACAAATGCGATGCCGTATAAATTATTTTATGATTATTATACACCAAACCCTTCCAATGCATTAACTCATGTCATCTTTTCAACATCCTAAGAGGCGGGTTTCAATATCTTCACCATTTTGCAGATGAAGAAAATTGAACCTCAGAAAGAGTCAGGTCATGCTACCTCTAAGAAGGTTCGCCAGAACCGAACCCCAGAGCTCTGTGCCTCAAAAAACTGCTCCTTACCTCATCTAACCTAGCTCTCAATAATCTGTATCCTCATCTAAGCAGAAGCTTGGGAGGTTTCCTCACAAAGGTGAGTGAGCAGGGAACCTCTGGCCAAGCCCTCAGGTTCTTCTGATCCCTCACAAGAAAGGATATGAGAGTTAGAAATGGGCATAAGAATGAAAGATTTATTGGAAGAGTAAAGCTCACACTTGAGTAGATGTGGGTGTTCTCTAGAAAGACAAAGACAAGAAAAGTGACTGCATGAGATGTGTGTGTGTGTGTGTGTGTGTGTGTGTGTGTGTGTGCACATGCTCCAAGACAGAGACGCCTACAGGAGTCTGGAGATGAGTAGTTTTATGGAATTGCTGAGGAGTGATTGCATCAGACTGATTCATATGCATGAGATTCCTCTGAAAGTGGTGGGATTTCCTTGGCACAGGGGAGGTCTTTCCTTCTTAAAGGAGTTCAGGTATTTAAATCCTTATATGGTTTTCCTCAGAAGTGGTCCCCAAAGGGGCAGTGTTTCTAGTATACCAATTTATAGATGTATTAATGAGATGAAAATATGTGTATAATGAAGTTAGAGGTCTCTCGAGGTCAGCGCTGGGGCATTTTCTGACACCATGTTTGTTCTCTCTGGTGTAGACCAGTTGTGGGCAGAGTTCCTTTTCACGTATTTTAGGTAGAGTTTCCCTTTTATGCTGCTGGTTAATTTTCATACACCTGGATTGCCTGCCTCACTTGCACTCGCATATTGACCAGGTGGTGGGGCTTTTAACAGAAGAAGATGGATGGTCAGTCTTTTCAGAGAAAAGAACTCTCATTTCCAGAGTATGAAGCTGCAATAATTTGATAATTCTGTAATAATAGATGCCTTAGTCTCAAGGATTCATCCGCTTTCCTATTTTTTCAAAGAACACGCTCCCAAAATATAGACTTTCAATAACGGGACAAGAATCAGATGAAGGGTGAGGATGAAGATTTATTTGTCAATTCAGGTTTACTTATTTTAACTGTGAGCCAACATGAAAGTGACTATTACATAGCATGCCTTATATACTCTAAAATTCATTGTCTTTCTACTGCTACAAAGTTTTATCTTCCTCTCTTTCTGAACTTCCTGCTGATGTTTACTGGTAGCTTGGCAAATGGAATGTGCTGGTAGACTGGAGTATGGCCCTTCCAAAGGATATTTTTCTAATCTCACCAGCATCCTCCATTCAGCAAGTTCAAGTTCATTAAATATATAATGACAAACACTGAGCTCAAGATATCCAAAGACCGAGTTTGGAGCCCTTTGTTTTTCTTCCTCTCTCATGTCTTTAGAATCCTGAATGCAGCACATATCTCTCTGTTCAGTTGAAAATCAGCCATACTTAGCCTTGCCCAGGGCTCTTGAATGCACAGCCAGCCCTGGATCTTCGTCTAAGATGCTTGGGACCAGGATCTCATGTGCTTCTGAAAGGGTGTGCCGTGCGTTATATAATCCTCATTTTAGTGTTGGGCCACAGCTGAGATTCAACCTTGACTGATGAATGAACCTTTCACATCTAAAGGCAATAGCTAAGTAGCAAGACCCGTGAACTGGCAGCTGTGCAATAGCATACATGCTAGGGGAGTTTAAGGAGCTTTAAAAACAAGCATTTTCTGCTCATTTTAGCTTTCTTCTGCTTTAAGAAAACTCACCAGCTCTCTGGCTCCGTACTTAAGAAATAATAACAGCTCTGATCTTCCTCCTAATAACTGAAGGTCGGGCGTTCATCACGACTGGGTATTTACTGTGTTATTCACATGGTCTTCAGTTGCCATATGAGGCGCATCTGTCCCCAGACAGTCCTGTCAGATCGTTACCTCACTGTCTCCAAACTATATCTGTTATCGGCTTCATCATCATCGTTAAAGCACATGGCCACATCCCTGCTTGAATATTCCCCTTTCACCTTGTTTTTTTTCATCATGGCTTGCCTAAAACACTTCAGCATTTTTCACTCTGACAGTTCATTGGTATCATTCACTCAGAATCGAGTGACGTTTCATTCTTTCAGTCTAGTGTATGTCTTCTCTCTTCTATTGTGACTCTTAACAAGATAAAATACACGCATATGTATGTATAATTCACCAGCAAATCCAGTTTGTCTCTACCTTCAGAAATATCCAGAATATGCATTCAGTATTTTATATGTATATATATATATGTATATATATATATATATAATATATATATAGAACCCCTAGCCTGGACCACAGCCAAAGTCTTTTAATTGGTCTCTCTGGTCACTCTGTGATCAGTCTTACCACACGTAATTCATTCTTCGATAAGACCCTGAATGGGCCTTTATTAATGTAAATCACATCACGTCACTCTCTTGCCCAGAACTTCTAAAAACTTCTGATGACATTAAAAGAGAGAGAAACTTATTTCTTGGCATGTGCCACAAGGACCCATCTGGTCTGCGTCCTACTTAAATCTTAAGTCTCATCTCCTCTTTCCTCTGTCACTCTGTTTCAGCCACACTGGATGGAATGAAAGAAGTCAAATATTATGGAATGCATGATGGGATATTTCCCATGAATCTGGAAATCTGACTAAAGCTCAGAACTGGAGGCAATGGATGTTAAGTAAATTAATAATAATGAAAGTTTATTCATCATTTACTATGAGCCAAGCATGATTTCTAAGCTCTTTTACATGGATTTACTCATTTCAATTTTACCCTTGAAGCAGACATCATTCAAATTTACCAGAAAAGGAAACTGAAACACCGAGATGGTATATGACTTACCCAAAGTCACACAAACAGTGAGTGTTAGGGCCAAGCATTGAACCCAGGTGGTCTGACTCCAAGTCCATGCTCCTCACATTCAGTCTGCTCCTCCCAGTCTCAAGGGAGTAGCCAAGGAACCATTAAGCACTCCTTTCCAGTGCTCCCTCAGACTGGTTACACAGTCCCATGAATCCTCACTCCTCACTCTACCCAGCTGAGATAAACAGGAGATGGGGCTTTGTGAGGGTCACATGGTCTTGGAGGAGAGGGAATTTGTATTATTGGGGAGCTGTCAAGCCAAGTGCAGGCATTTTCTTTCTTTCCTCGTGTAGGAAAAACTACTCTTCAAATTCAAGTCAAATGAAACTGAACTGCTGCTATGTCCTAGTGTGCCAGTTGCACTGGGCCCTTTCGTGGCTGGGTCTCTGTATCCACGGATTCCAGCACAGTGCCAGGCACAGGGTAGGAGCTTTGTCCGTGATCCTGTGTAACACAGCTGGGCTGGAGCACGTGCGTGCAGTGAGCTTTATTCAAATGGCTGGGGGACACCCAGGAAATGAGATGGATGCAGGGCTTCATGTTTCATATGACCTAGACAGGGAGATGGAAAGCAGAGAACAACTGGGGGACAATTTAAAAGACAGTCTAAAATGACACAGAAAACACTCCAGTTGCCAAGTATAAAAATAAAAGTTCAGTTCAGATGCCAAGTACAAAATCTAAGGGGAACCAGCCAGGGGGGCTTTGTTTAATAAAGGTGGCAGTTATGATCTTTATTCAGTAGACGTCAAAACAAGACGCAGAATGGCCATGAAGGCTATGAAGGCCCATGGTGCAATGTGACATGCCAGAAAGATTCAGTCACTTTGATTTACTAGGCTCCGTCTCCCACTTCCTGTGATTGACTGGGGCCCGAAGACCTGGGAACATTACTGCAGGAAAAATCACGATAATGAAACGTGTAGAAGAATGATGACTACGTCTTACAGCTGCATCTGATTCCACTCTATCTGTGCCCATCACCTCAGTGAGCAGTGCCAGTCACTTGAGTAACTGTAGCCACAGTTAGAGAGGTTGCCAGCCATGGCTCCTCTAGCAGGCATTGCAGCCGGAAAAATGGAGTAAGGAGGTGTGACAGAAGATATGCTTCCAAGAGAGGTCTCTTTACCAATAGGTGGTAGGATAATATAGACAACTGATTATGAGCTATGGCATTGCAGTTTCGTGTGTGGCTTCAAAGTCAGACTCTGCTTAGTAGCCACAATTAACTTCTTCATTCCAGCATGTGACATATCAGTGGACTCCTTTATGACTCTTATCAATGGAATGGAGTAATAGTGCCTGCCTCATGAGATTGTTATAAGTGTTAAATGAAATAGTGTATGTAAACCGCTTGGCACTTAGCTAGTGCTTAATAAATATTTACCATTACTATTATCTCCCAGCAATATTTTTTCACATTGTAGTTTTGACTCTTTAATAAGTGAGAAAAATTATTAGGTAGTCATGATCTAGATGCTTCATAAAAAAACCAGCATTGGATGAATAATAGGAGTGTGTTGAATGTTATTAATATTGTTTATGTATGTGCATGCATAGCATACATGCATATACATATACACAGTGACACATGCAAATATGTCCATACTTGTCATATACATGGAATAAAACACAAAACCTATAAACGCACACATTCACATGCATACACATATGCACAGAAACATTTGCAGATATTCACAAATACACAAGCATGTATGCATGAACAGACACACACATATGCATATACATATCCACACATATCCACATACACATATATACCTATACAATGCAATGATACATATAAGCACACTCATACATACATGTAAATGTAAACCCATACACACAATACTTATACACAGAGTGATTTGTGTATATGCATATGCCTACACACATAGAAATATTCAAATGCACCCCAAGATGCATGGACATAGACAATCATATACACATAACATTGAGACATATGCACATGCATATGTATACACACCAACTCAGTACATACTCATGCACATGACACGCATATATTCCTACACATTTGCATGCATGCTCACACATTCACATGTACAGTTGTAAGTGCAAACACAGTATACCTACATGATACATATGTGTATATATTCAAATACACAATACACACACCTATACCCATACAGTCATCCAGCACACTGTTCTGTTGGCATGAATGACATCTTCTAGTTTTCAAGTGTGCCTTAATCCTCATGCTCCTTCAGACTAGAATAGTCCTAAGATCCTGGCACACTTAGCACTATTTGATAAACATATCTGGTCACACCAGAAGCATTTAAAAATCATTACTGCCATGTTTTTCATCCTTGATTTTAAAACCATTTATATTTCTATTACCTACCAAAACAAAGATGTAAAATATATCTTTGCCTGGAATTCATTTCCAGTCTTGCCTTTGAGTCTTTAAAAGGAAAACCACAAAACGTGTGCAGCAACCTCTTCAGCCAAAGAAGGACAGCGTGTGGAGTTCCTGAGCTTGCCTAAATGCCACTCAGCAAAGACTGGTGACATCTGTAGTCCATGGTCAAATCCTTAGCTTCTGGGAGATGTTTGGACTTGGGTTACTTCACCAAAGCCTGACTGCACAGCATGGACTAGTGCATCTGGGAATTGTTTCAATTGCCCGGTTGTGGGAAAGTTGATCACTAGCTAGAATTCCCAGAGAAACGGAACCTGCATGAAAGAAACCTGTCACAAAACAGACAGTGAAACCCCAAATTCAAGAAGTGATCTTTAACATTTCTGCAACATAAAGGGATTTCTAGATGAGTGACTGGACAAGACAAGCTACGCTTTCAGGTACCCCCAGAAATCTACCTGTGCAAAGCCGACTGCCTCGTTAGGTGGGAGGATGGGGAAGGACTATAGGTATTTGAAAGCATAGAATCCTGGTCTCTCCTAGGTGGTTCCTCATGATGATAAAGGTTTGAGAAATGTTAGGCTTCAGGTCACATTAAAAAGTTGAAGGTCATATGTTTAAAGGTTGAGGATGGAGAGTACTAGGTCGGGAGACCCAGAAGAGATTTTCTCAAGAAAGAATAATTTGGGACTCTGCTGTTATATCGTGAAGTTTACGTCTCTGTCCCCCTCGAAGAGATCATCCCTGCATTTGAGGATACATAAAAGACTGTCTTTGATGTCTGCGATCTGAGAGTATTACCCCACCGTAACTCTGCCAATTCCAAGCTTGTTAGCCTAGAGCACTAGTAAATAGGGCTAACTGTCCAACCACTTTTATATTACCCTTCCATTGTATAGAGTGGTTGTTAGATAATGGCTGCCCAGATGGGAACAAAATTCCCCAGTTTTCATTATAGTTTCATGGGCTCGTATGACTACTTCTCACTAATTGCATTTGAGTGAAGAGGTGCCTGTCATTTCCAGGCCAATCATAAGCGTTTTCTCCATCCAGGTTTCCCTTTTCACTGTCCTGATGTAGAGGAGCACTGTGATCTGGGAAACCACTTGCTGAAGGTAAAGGAGCCATGGGTAGGAGCCTGGGTCCCTGAGTTGCTGCTCATAAGAGAGTTGACTGCCTAACAGTGCCACCTGGTAGGGGTGGTAAATGAGTGGGACTCACATCCTATGGGGTTTG
This sequence comes from Solenodon paradoxus, assembly GCA_004363575.1. Taxonomy (NCBI): domain Eukaryota; kingdom Metazoa; phylum Chordata; class Mammalia; order Eulipotyphla; family Solenodontidae; genus Solenodon; species Solenodon paradoxus. Next base: position 12,585 of record RJWH01007558.1, on the reverse strand, counting down.
AGCCCATCACTTATCTGAGTCTTTTTTTCTAGCAGTTACCCCACTTTAATACAAATGCCTAATGAGGATGCATCTTTTTGAATTTATAGTTTAAATCAGAATATTCCCTGAATTTGGTCATTCTCTTAGTCCCTTTGGGATGCTATAACAAAAAATACTATAGACTGAGTGGCTTATTTAAAAAACCACCTTATTTCTCACCATTCTGGAGGTTGGGAAATTCATTATCAAAGTATTTGCAGATTCAGTGTCTGGTGAGAACTTCCTTCCAGATTCATAGGCCTTCCTCTCCCTGTGTCCTTTGACATGGCAGCAGGTAGAGGGCGCTCTCCTGGGTCTGTTTTATAGAGGCGCTAATTCCATTCAAGAGAAGGGCACCCTCATGACCTGATGACCACCTAAGGGCCCCACCTCCTACTATTTTCATTGGGGGTTAGGATTTCAACATGAATTCTGAGAGGACACAAGCATTCAGTCAGTTGTGGTCATGGATTCAAAGTGAGGTGAAGCTATCTAAATCCCTCTCTACTGATTTTGGCTGTTAGTCCCTGTACTCTGCAAGTAGGCTAGAGATACTTTTCCTCTTTCTTTTTTTAAAGAGAGGAAGGGAAGGAGGAGGAAGAAGCATTCTGAAAGGAAGGAAGGAAGGAAGGAAGAGGAAGAGGAGGAAATGACTGTCTATATGTATGTGTGTATTTAATTTGGTTGTTCCCCCTAAGGTCTTTGTTCTCAAACTTTGGTCCTTGGGCTTTACATGGTCTGTGTCCCAGACACTGACTTACAGCCTGGAATACTAAGGCATGGCAGAAGATATTTAATAAAAGAGAAAAGGTCAATCAATTATGATTGACCTGTGGATACTTTGGTTGGTGTCAGTCATAAAGATTATATGATAAGCAATTAAAAAGCACTACTCTGTTAGGTAGTCTTCTAAGTGCTCTCTAAATGTTAACTCATTCAGTTTTCTCAACAATTCTACGAGCTAAACTATTATTACCTCACTTTGCATATGAAGAAACTGAGGCACGGAGAAATTAAATAATTTGCTCAAGGTCCCACAACTTATAAGTGGTGGAGCAGGGAGGAAAAACCAAGCAATCTAGCTCGAGAACTCATGCTTTTCTCCATCTTAGATTCTCTTCCATTAATGGATGAACTGGTTTTCCTGCTCCACTCTTGATGGGGAGCAGATCTGATTCCTTCCCTCAAATTTAAAAGAGGTAGTGAATTTCTAAGAGGTATTCAGGACCATAGTTTTGCTTTGAGCAGATTAAACTGTAATCCCTGAACCTTTCCTAAATTAGAAAGCAGATGACTGCCACCTACTGCTTCCATGATACCATTTTGCATGTTGCTTGGAGGTGCATGTGTGCTCACAGAGGGAGGCAACCAGTCCCACAGAGCTGCTTTGCTTGTGTGAGAATTAATAGGATCACAGCACACAGTGGTATGATTGCAAATAGAAATACTTCTCTGTTCAAACAAATCTGTTTCTTGCTTCATGCCAAGAACTACAGTGGTAAACTTGCATTCAAATTGGCCTTGGTGCGTGGAGTGTTGTTTCTTCTGTAACAAATCCTTGACCTTGGCCAGATCGCATTAATCCATCATTCCTGTCAGTGAGTGTTCTGTCAGGCGAAAGTGGCTCTTGGTTCTGAGTTGTCAGGGGTCTGCCATGCCTTCGGGTGATAGGAGTGGAGGGAGAGAAAGGAAAATATTCTAGCAGCAGCAATTATCTTTTATCTTCCCTGAAATCCATTAAGGTTGGGTGTTCATTCTGTATACCTCTCTCTTTATCCTTACTTAGAAGTTCCCAGGGGAATTTTGTAACCCTTTCTACCTTTATTCCTAAGGGTTGATCTCAGCACTACCTCCCCTTAGTCCATTACTGGGATGACCCCTCATCCTGGTCTGTCTGTATCACTTCTTGAAAACACTCAAGAGCATGATGTTTCTGCATTTTTATGTTTCTAGGTATAAAACCATAAGAATCTGGAGTACCGGAGCTGAAAGGAGCCTTAGAGGTGCTCTACTCTCCCAAGCCCTTAATGTGATAAATGAGGAGATTGAGTCTTGGGGGTGGGTGATCTACTACAAGGGTGTGTACCTGCAAGTGGAAGTGACTAAAACTGCTGCTAAGGCTTGACACATGTCCCCAAGTCAGGTCTTTTACCTGGATGACCCACACCGACCTGGATAGGAGACTGGTATATTTTGGGAGTGGCCCGCTAAGCAGCACACTTAGAATTCTGAGTTCAACAGGCCACATGATTTAGGGAGTATTGTGGGACGGTAAGAAAATGTCACAACTCAGGGTTCAAAAATAAAAATAAGATTAGATGTCGAACATCAGATTCCCTACTCCAGGTCAGCGATGGTGCTCTGTGCTTGCCTGCTCAGTTTTTGAGGCCACTAAGGCTTATGTATTAAAGCTATACTATCTCATTTGAGACTCAACGTACTCCTCCAAGGTTGGTTTTAATAGGTTATCTGCATACGGGCAAACAGAAGCACAAGCAGGTTAAATCACTTGCCAAGGGTCACATAGCAAATATGTAGACACTCAGAATTCACACTGAGCTTGGCTTGATAGTCCATGTGTTAAGCATTGAACCAAGTAGGGACTGCTTGGTCATAATGAGTCTCTCTGATGCTCCCAGAGGTATGGCTGGATTTGCGTCTTTCCTGATCTGATAATTCTTTGCCTATTTTCTTTGGGACAATCACAAGCAGCATGTACAAACCATCCTTGACTCACAGCCAGACCTTCCTATGGACCCCATGAAATAGCCTGAGTTTGGCATTCACAACCATCACCCCATATAACTCATTTTTCCCAGTGGACCTGCTTGGCAGGCGAGCTGCTCTAGGACTGATCTGCCCCATACACTCCTTCACAGTCAGGTTCTAGAAAGTGTATGCATTTGGTTTCTGAGGAATTATGGCATTGCAAAAGAAACAGTTTGAATTTTCATTTTATTCCATAAAAGGGCTGACTCATTAATGGTGAAAGTTGTAGCCTGCTTTAGGCGTGGGCTGGAGAGGAAGAGTACGGAAAGAGGACTTCTCACTGAATGAAAGCCTCACCTCTGTAAAGTCATGATTGGCATCAATACCATCTAGGTCTCATCCCCTTTGCTCCTTTAACCCTGGAGTAAGAAAAGAAATAATCACTTTGTCTTCTCTGAGTATGTCCTTGCGTGAAGCCATATGTCCTGGCGCTTGGAGAACTGGGCAGAATACCATGAGAATAGCTAATATCTCTATAGCACTTAGTGTATGTCAGATGCATACTTTATATAGTCATTGGTTTACTTACTCGTCACAGTGACCTTAAATGGTTGCTACTCTTACTACAAGCATCATTGTCATTTTGCAGATGAGACACCGAGGCACACAGAGATCACACAGTTAGAAAGTGGGGAAGCCAGGCTTGCAATCCCAACTATGACTCTAGAATGTGTGCCCATTATCATCACACCATCCTTCCTGCCTCCAGGAGACAACAGGTGGCCAGAGTGTGAGCTGCGTATCTTTTGAGGACAGGCTGTTTTAATCTGGCAGGCTATTGACAACACCTATAATGTGCTGTGCTGACGTGTGGGCTGTGTGTATGCTTGCTTGTCTGCTGTCCCTATCCTCTGCTCATGTCAGGACTACCAGGAACAAGAAAGGTCAGCATCCAGAAAATGAAAGAAATCTAGATTCCCTCCTTTGCTTCTCAAAACTGAAAATGGGATCCTTTTCCTACTCACTGGATCTGCTCTTGCTAATACTTTTGTGGACTAAATCAGGCTTTGTTTCAAATGACGGAAGACAAAACCAATAGTCACCTTATTGTTTCTTCTGGAGAAAAGTGAGCCGCCATGTGTGTTAGTATTGTCAAATACTCTTGGAGTTAGCCCAGTTTCAAGATAGCTTCAACTCAAAAATCTTATGATTCTTCAGGCGAAGCCTGGGAATTCTAGGCATTTGGCAGTCTCCTCCCATTGCAAAAAGCATTTTCAAACCCCACCCCAAGGATTTCATAGTCCCAAAGACCACTGTTACACTGTCAAGGAGTAGTGGTAAGAAAATTCCTATTTCTTGCCCTACATTCAAAAAAACCCACAAAGGGTTTTAAATATTACAAATATGCTATTTTTAGAAGCCCCCAAACTCTTACTCTAGTTTTAGAAGGGTGACTAAAATCAAATAAATAGCACTGTTTCCACTGAAATTAGGTTTGTCTCAGTTTCCATGATACCCAGTCTGTTAGCACCAATATTTTGCCACGATCTGTGCTTGGTCTTTACAAGGGAATGTTTGCTTTAATGTTTATAGGTCAGTTCATGGCTGCATGGATTCTATTATGCTTAAGGGCAGACAGGACTTCTGGAAACCTATAGGTAATGCTGTTTGCTTTCTGTTTGGTCCTAGTGTTCACATGATCTGGCTAGCTGGGAGTCGATGGCATTCCCGGTGACATATTTATGGTTAAGTGCTTTGTCTCTAGGTACATTGTTCTATTGCAGCAACCGGAGGTTGCAGTCATAGGCTGACTCTAATCAAAGGGTTCCCCAGGGAAATCATCCCAGTGCAGAGAATGTGCAAACAACCAGGTTTGAACAACGAGTAAATCTTCATTTTGCACTTCAAGAAGCTTAACTGTGAGGCTCCAGAGAACTTTTTCATGTATCGGTGGGTCCGCACAAAATTTACTCCCTCAAGCAAATAAACAGACACGCAAACAAACAAGCAGGCAACTATACAAGCAGTAACTTTGCAGGTCTTCCACAGAACAGGAAGAAAATAGAAATCAGTGGATGTGTGCAATTTCTAAAGAAACCAGAGTGTGGACTTATTTGTTAAAATGTACATAACAGTGTGGAATAAAGTAATGTATAGCAAATTATCAAATTATATCCCTTTACTTCTTCTCTGGACATAACACTTAAAATCATATTCCTTTCTGAAAAATCATGCACACATTCCACATTTTGTAATCTCTCCTCACTCTCAAATTTTGCTCAGAGTGTTTTGATCAAGAGACATCTCTCTTGAGCCTTGTCTTCACTTTCTTTTTTAAGTTTTCCATTTTGTAATCCAGGTGCAATTGGAGTGAGATTTTTGAAGCAATCAATTTTGGTAGGTTCCTTGTCTTTAAAAGGAAAAGAACTACATTACAGCACACGTCGTTCACCTGGGCGTCACTGGGGTCTCTAAGCCTCAGAAAATGATTTGCAAGTGTGTGTGAGTGCGTGTGCATGTGTGCGTGCGCATGCGTGTGCGTGCATGTGTAAATATATATGTGTCATGTACTGAAGAAAGAGAGTCCATGGCTTTCATCAGATTCTCAAATGTTCATGTAACCCCAGAACATGTACTTCTGAGTTAGAAGCTTTCTAAATTCCTGTGTGGCTGAAAAATTTAAAAATATTTGCTAAGCAGATTTATTGCAGATCTTCTTGAGTTGAAGGGAGAGTGACAGGAAGTTCAGCAGGTAGCCCTTTGAAGATTGTATCATATTCGACATAGTCAAGCATAATAAAAAAAATCCAACTATAATGAGATAATCTAGTATATGAGTTCAAACTGAAGACCACAAAACTAATAAGGACTAAGAATTGGCAAGACCCAATAATTTTGTCAAGTAAGTAACACAAAAGATTTCTTCAAGTCCACTTTATTTTCAGTGCTGTTTATTATCATGCTAACGGCCTACTTCTAATTCTTTTTCCATATCCATGCAAAGTCCCATGGACTTTCAGAGTAAGCTACCCAAATACAGAATAAACATGTGAGGGAGATAAGATGAGAACGAAGCCGACTATGATTGCAACTAGGTCAAATCTATTAATATGTGATATTTATGTCTCTTCATGGTTGAAGCTGCAAATCCGTCTGCATAACATTTCCTTTTGCTTTGATAGAATATTTCTCACTCAGAAATACTTCAAAACCATCATTTTAATTTTTATCACCCCTGAAGATTTCATTTTTAAGCAGAGCGCACTGTTATCATGTGGAAATAGTTGCTGCTGGATGACATCACTTTGCATGGTGTGAAAATCTCTCTCGAGTTAATTTCACTGCTGCATATCAGAAATGTGCCTGTGAACCTGGCGGGGAAGGAGGGCTTGGTTAGAGGACAATGGTAATGAGGACAAGGGCATAAGTGAAGTCTTTTTAAGAGCATTCATTCAGTCCCGTTCCCTGGCCACACACTGTGTCCCAACCCTGGTCAGAAGACCTTGGGGTCAAGGAAATCCAGGAAAGAGAGAAAATGACTATGTAAGCCCATCCTCCATGGCTAGAGAGACAGTTCAAACGCCAGCACGTTGCAGCATCTCCCAATGTCGGTTGGAAAGAACCTCAGGACACTTTTCTTTTTCCTTCCCATCTCACGTGCAAATGATTTTGTCAAGGGATAATCCAGTCTATTCTCGAGTGACTCCAGTGACAGAACTCATTGCCTCCTAGTGCCACCCCTTCAATTTTGGAACAGCTCTGATAAGTTCTTTCTTCTGTGAATTACAACTGTCATTCTGTAAACTAGAGCTAGGCCTTCTCTGTGGGATCAACAGAATAAGACCCCAAGTCAATTCCTTGACAAGTTGGAGAATAGCAACAGGATTGAAGCAGAGACTTGCAGCCTTATCTCCACACTGTCATTCTCATTGACTTTAGAGGCAAGTGTTTAAACAGAAGTTGTGATTCCTTTATATCAATGATGAGATGTAGCATTTGGGAAGGGAGCCTAAATTCTCTTCTAGTTCTTCAGGCCAGTATCACATATAGCACATAGCTGGTCGATGCACAAAGCATCACTAGCAAGATATCCATCAACCCTCAGCCTGCAAAGAACATTGCAGTGGGGCACTGACTTAAGCCTGGAGATTTGGGGCCATTAATGGGTGGTCCAAACCAATCTGTCACTGATTCTCTAGCATATGATTGGGAGGACTTTAAATGACAAGATTGACTTTTGATCCCCCAGAAGGCATGTTCTCATTCATCTATTCAATAAGTATTGGTTGAGGGCCCACTATGCCCTGGGCGTTAGGGGTCAAATAATGAACAAAACAGACAGGGCCACTTGGGAGATATAGGCATGAAATAATCACACAAAGTAATGTGTAATCCCAAACTGTGATTAGTGAGAGAAGAAAGAAAAATTCATGATAATTTTCAGAGCACGTAACAGGTCTGACTTGAGGGTTTCAGGAAGTGTCACCTGACATTTTGTATTTACATAGACCTGTAGAAGAGAGGTATAAGAAATAATACAGAATATTCAAGGAACTGAGAGACGACCACTGTAGGTGCAAGTCAGAGATGCAGAGTATCGTGGTACAAGATGAAGCTGGAGGGATCAGAGGGACCAGTCCATGAAGGATCTGGCCATCTGTGGTAGCCCCGTACAATTTCATCTTCTGTACTTTCCGTCACAAAGCCTCTGATATTTTCTGCCAATGACGTGAACCCCAACCATCACCACCACCACCACACATACACCTTTAGTTCTTTACTTGTTTCTTTCTGATCACCGGGAACATTCTTCCTTCTTACTATCCATTTCCAACAGAAAGACTGACTCATCTCATTTCTGAACTTTAGCATCCAGGAAGGTAGGAATGAAGGGAAAGAGCTCGAATGTCCACTAAATACCTGCTGTTTACCAAGCATAGTGCTAAGTGTTTTCTGTGTATGATCTTTAATAACTCCTCATCATAATACTCTCAGGTACTGTCATGTCTGCCATTTGCGAGAGGGTGAAATTGGCATCAGAAATCTTGAATAATTGGTCCATTGTCCTATAGTTAAACTAATCAACTCATGGAGAAATTGAGTTTTTCCTGACTTCAAAGTTCTTTTCTCTCTCATAAAGTTGCTTCGATCTGCCTTTCTTGATGTTTTTATTATTAAGCTTCCAGTTGAAGTGACCTGGACATACTAATTCGTTTAGTTAAAGGAAAGGTGCAGGCAGGAATGAAGACAAGAGGCAGGCAGGCAGGCAGGCAGGCAGGAGAGAGAGGAGGAGGGAACATTTTATTTTTTCTTTATTTAGTTGTTCCCCTTAATTGTTTCCCCTGGACCTTTGGAGGTATCTGACTTAACCTCTTTTCCACCAGGGCCTGCAGACCCATACTAATTTTTACATTCATGTTATCATTTGAAGCATATCACTTGCTGGTATCAGTGAATAACATCCAACAGAGCATAAGATCCTAGGCATAAGATTCATGGTTCATAATGTTCTTATATTCACAAGGAACCAGATGCAGTCTTTCCAAGAGAAGGAGTTTGTATGCAGAACACCTATTTTGCTACCATCTCTCTGAAATGAACACTTAATGCAAGTGTTGTCAGCGTTTTCTCAGAAATTTGATGTAACCTCTATGAAGCTAATATACCTGAAGACCAGTCTTGGCGCCAGGTTACACTTAAAGAAACATTATTCTGAACATCAAGAAACAAATGTAAAGAGCAATTGTAATTAGCGTTATAGATGTTGTATCAGAAAACACCAAAGAGGATTCCAGTCTCAGTGTCTATCACACAAAGTTCGTTCTGAAGCTTATTTTTCTGTCACTCTCTCAATAGCTTTCCCACAGTACAGATGACCCAAACCTCCCTCATTTTTATCTCTCAGTCTCTCCAAATTCTTCCCCAAACCTAGCCTGTACCATCGACTCTTGTCTTTCATGCTGTTTCCTTTCATCTTTAGGATTTGTTCATCTCTTTCATGCCAGTACCCATCTGTTCTGTCCAATATACATCCTTTGAGTAGTCTTCAGTAGTCAGGCAGGCAGAAAAATTATTCTTATAAATCAAGAGAAAGAGAAGATGGAAGATGTCCTGAATATTGAAAAGTTAAGCTTATGTTTGCCTTCAATTATTTGTATTATGCATCCATTTTTAAATTTTCTCACCTTAAAAATGATAACATTAATACATGCTTTGCTCTCCATTTCTCAATCTTGGCAGAGTCTGTGCTTGTGGGTAGGCCTGACCCTGCACTTCTCAGCGCCCCTTTGCACTTGGCTTGTCCATGAGATCGGGTCTGGTCGATGGAATCTGCCTGGAAGTGACGTATCTCACTTTTGCACCTAGATGAGTAAGTATCCAGTTTGCCTTTAAACTCTCTTTCCCCTGTTTGCTGTCTGAATAATACGAAGGTGACCTTGAAGCTTCCACTAGGTGGCCTAAGTTCTTGAGTCTCTGCTTAGCAGTGATTTAATCTATATTCTCTCACACTGTGAGAGAGAAACCAACGGTTACTGCATTGTTTCTTTCAGCAGCTAGTACTAAGTTAATGCCTAATTTTTATCTTTTAACCAAAGCTCATGAATAGCTTCATACTTGTAATGAAGTCCACTTTATCCATCATGGAATTCATCAGTTGTGTCCTCTGTAGTCATTGTTCTTTAGGTCCTGTTTAAGAAATGTTTGTCTAGCCCAAGGTCATGAAGATATTTTCTGATACTTTTTTTCTAGAAGTGTTCTTATTTTACCTTTCACATGTAGGTCTATGGTCTATCTCAAGTAAATGTTTGTATGCAATGTGTGGGTCACGGATACTTTGGAAAAGTATATGCAATCGAGTATCACATATAGAAAGGATTTTCCTTCTCTCACTGAATTTCAAAGACCCCATCATTGGGTATCGGATATAGTAGAAAATCCCTAAAGTGACTCCCAAAGATTCCCACTTCCTAGTCAAAGAGTCCCACTTCCTAGTTAGTATAATTGTGAGCAGGACCAAGTGAGTCATGTCTCATGAACAAAATATGGCAAAAGTGACTGGAGGACACTTCTGTGATTAGGCCAGAAATATCATGACTTCCATTTACTCTCACTTTCTCTTGCTTTTGTGGAGATAATTCTACTTTCCCCCATTGTAATATGGTGTGTGCTGTGGTGAGACTGGAGAGGAGGGATGATTATAGGCAAATTGCCTGGTTTGTGCTGATTTTGCTCAGAATGCGATGTTGCTAGAAAGGCACCCCTCTGGTAATTCAACTATTAGAAGGAGCCCTCAGGTGTAAGAGGCAATCACACTGAATCTCCTGGTACAGCCCGAGGTTAGCAAGGATACCTTTCATGTCCAAAAGGAAAGGACTTATCACATGTGGCTTGTGTGACAGAAAGCCAGTTACTCAGATGCTATTGTCTGGATTTAACCTTTTATCTACAATATTGCTGTGTATAGAATAGACCAAAGTTTAGTTTTTATAACATTTTCATTTTTTTAACAGGAGAACCAATTCACTTTTATTTAATCACTTTTCACTAAGTTTATATCCTTGAGGGGTACAGCATCACATAACTTCTGTGTCCAATGGTCTTTGCCAGAGGGTTGTTTCAGAATTTGGAATGATCCTCCAAAAACTGGGAATGGAATTTCCATAGGATCCAGTTATTCCTCAGCTAGTATTTACTCTAAAACCACAGCAACATGGCTTCCCAGAGACATAGGCATCCCCATGTTCATTGCAGTGTTATTTACAATAGCAAAGAGCTGAACCACAACCTGCCTGCCTATTGACAGATGAGGGATAAAGATGTAGTTTATATGCACAATGGATATATATATACACACTACACAGCCCTAAAAAGGATGGAATCCTGTTATTTGCAGCAACATGAATTAATCTGGAAACAATTAGTGGAATAAGTTCGAAGGAGACAGGCATCATATGATACCATTCATATGTCATGTATTGAGATAATAAGCAAACAAACTAAATCAAATGAAAACACACTTTAAAACAAACTAAATCAAATAAGACTCACTGTCAAAAAAAATCAATGTTTGCAGCAAGAGAGCGGGAGGGTGTGGGAGGCAAAAGGGGTAAAGGGGATTAGTTGTATAGTGAAGGAAAACCTTAAATCTATATAATGCTTAATTCAATGCTCCTTCAATAAAAATAATTTTTAAAAATAATTTAGAATGAGCCATACCACTGTTTCCTGGGTTATGAATTACCTTTTCACAGATAACTCTGGTTTTGTTCAGTTTGCCATCAGGAGTCACTGTGCTATTCTTGGCTTTGTACACATAAGCACACCTCTTGCCTACAGAGAATTCAGTTTCATCTCGAACATAAATGCCTTCAATTTTAAGAAGAGCATCATGTTTCCTCTGGTTCCAGAGACCCCAATAATAGCCAGCAAAAAAGGCCCTGGACCACAGCCTTCCAGACATGAATCTATCATTTCAGAAGTCCTGTTCCCAGCAGGCCTCCACAGGCTCCAAAATGGTCTTTTATAACATTCTGATATTAAGAAGAATCTGAGGTATAAATTTTCATTTTCCAGCAGCATCAGTTTTCTATAAGACAGATGTAAAACAGATCAATATCCCTCCCCCACCGCCTTTCATTCACCTATCTAGACAAATAATGCATTTATTTAGAACATAAGCTTTCAGAGGCCAGAGAGCATGCTTTTTTCTCCTTGAGAAGTCAGCTAATCTACTGTTGCTTCAAAACTTTCCTGATTCAAGAGCAAGACCCCAAACACCAGAGACACACACTTCCATGTCCCCAGGGCTGTGGTTGACTTTACACAGGAAAACTGAAATTAAAACTAGTACATCTCATTTTATTTAACAATATTCTGGGTTCTTGAGAGTTCCCAAGTCTTCTAGCTCAGGCAGGAGGAGCAGAGGGTATTTTCGTGTCTATTGTGCATCCTATGTAGCTGATGTGCTTGGAGCCATTTTTCACCTCACCCCCTTTACCGGGCACATGCTGTTGCTGAAAAATAGGGCCCAGGGCTCCCCAGTTCTACCAGTATGGGTACAAAGGGAAGGGCAAATGACAAAGAAGGAAGAGGCTCAGTCATCTGACCTAGTTTCAGTCTGACCGTGCAGGACTTCCAGGGGAACGACAGCACTAAGGAGTGACTTTGCCACTTCAGGCAAAAGTAAAATAAAGCAATTTGACATTCATTTCCTAAGAGCACAGCACAATCGTGAGACTTTCGATTACTTAATACTCTCAACAGCTCTGCAAGGCAGATACTGTTATTTCAGAGAAGAAACTGGGTTAGACTCATGTGAAGGATGGTTTGAAATCACATAGGTAATAAGTGATTGATCCAGAATTTGAACCCGGTTCGATCTGATTTCCAGATTCATTGCCATAACTCTCATGGGACACGGAGTTCTTACAGTCATGAGCTGTTCAAGGGAATGAAAGATAGTACATTTAAATCAGAAAAATATACAGTTATTACCAATATGAAAGAAATATGGCAAGATATACAATATATATTTTTATTTATATGTTAAACATGCCCAATAGTTAGCCACTATGTGCAACGCCATTTCTAGGTAGTGGGAAAAACAAATACTCTGCCTTCATAGATACTGTATCAAGTGGGTTTGTTACAGACAATAAACTAACACAAATGATGTCAGTTCTGATGGCAGTAAGTGCTGTGAACAACAGTCAATGGATCTGTGAGATCGGGAGGGGTGTTTTAGCTTAGGTGGGTAGAAAGGAAGGCCTGTGTAAGGAGGTGAGATCTAAGTGATGGGAAGGCAGTCGTTCTGCATGTCAGGCAGAGGGAACAGCCAGGGCAAGACACAGAGAA
>RJWH01007557.1:21755-39106 GCA_004363575.1 Solenodon paradoxus | reverse complement strand
TATTTCTTGTTGCAGTTGTTATCATCAACATATCTCAAAGGACAGCTACCCAGTCACACGCCTTTCAATGCTTCTCATACTACATTATTTTATCCTCACGTGTGCATTTTGAGAACAACATAACTTGATTTCTTTAGTCTGGCTCCAAAAGTAACTTATGTCTCAGAAATCAAAGACAATGTTAATTGAACATATATCAAACCAGGTCATGATGAAGATGTAAATGATGTTTTTTGATAATGATTATGAAGTAGATGGTGGGAAGGGTACTGCTACTGATGAAGATGAAAACATCACCAGATGATCTTTTGGTTTAATACTCTCTGCTTATGTAGTTAAATGTCCAGGAAACATATAGTATTTCCCCTCAAATTAGTTTTTTTTTTTTTTTTCCCATCACATGCAAACATGTTATGCATAAGAAAATATGTATCATGCAGTCTGCATGAGATTTATTTCTCAGAAAGCAGAGACATGGTATGAATTATCAGTGTTCTGTATATTTATTTAGATCTCACATCAGGATATAAAACAAATGAAAACTCTGACTTGTTAATAATTTACATTTTAGTGGAAAATTCGTACATGCTGTTAAGATACCTCTAAGACCTAACACAGAAAATGCAAATCACTTACATCCACTGTGCACTGAAGACAGAATTTGTCTGAGAAGAAAAAATATCACTGAGTAAAAAGAAAAAAAAAACAAGTGTTGTTAAGAGAATAGTGACCCTATTCAGAGGTTATAATTATCCTTAATAATTTCAGATGACTCTTTTGAAGTATTCATGTAGATGATCTCTCCATTCATCAGGTGTTTCTTACAGAAAATCCACTGTCTACCTCACCACCTAGGAGGTGGCTTGCAAATCGGGGATTTCTTTTCAGCTAGCCACAGCATCACTTTTCTCTAACAGCTTATGCAAAAGTTTCATGGGGGCGGGAAAAGCCCAGGCCAAGGGGGGAAGAAAAAGGAGAGAAAGAGAAAGAACAGAGAGGGAGAGGAGTGTGCATGACAATAACTACCTCTGTCCCTTTGGTTTTTGTTCTTTTCATGTCATGGAACTTTTTAGCTGTGCTGCCTGGGTAACTGCGCTGGAAGGTTGGAATATCTGTTGTTGAAGGAGGTTTGTGATTGAGAGCCCTCTGACACAACCTTTTGTTGCATTGAGGTGTTTGATCCTCTTTTCCTTTCTTCTAAAACCAATCCCATCCCTTTAAAAAATGGATAACCAGCACTTCTTTTACTTATTGTCAGCTTTTGGAAAGTGATTGTGGGGGGTTTGTAGAAGTTTAACTAGTTAACTCTTTGCATGCTGATGTGCCGTTGATAAATATTCTTTTCTTTTTTAACCATGAAGGACTTGACTCATTTTTATCAGGTAGATACTATTTTGACTCATGCATTGCCAGTGAGACACAGGAAGGGACTGAAAATAACGTGTTTGTATTCAAGACCTTGAAATGGGAGAGTGTTCAGGCTTTGAAGTGGGAAACATCGTTCATTGGCTTTTGTCCTAGAACTGAAATGTGTAAGAAGTATGACTCTCCCATGTGAAAATCCTGACAAGATACAATACTTTTTAATTCAGGAATGACAGGTTTGGGTATAAAGTAAATGCAAAGGGTTACTTCAAAACTGGGAGGTGGAACTAGAAGGCAACAAAAGATGGGAGCCTCAGAGGGAAAAGTTCAGGGGTCTTCTTCTGGCCTGTGAAATGCTGGAATATTCCACACCTCCCAAAGAATGGGCCTAAGGAAGTCTCTAGGAGAGAAAAGAAACTTAAATGGATTATTTAACAAAAAAGCAACTTACGGTTTCTGTGATAGTGACCTACATCCTGCACAACAATGATGCTGTTTTTACGGTGGTGATAGGGTTAATAACCTAACATCATTCATGTAGTGTTTTTTGAAAATTGAATTTTACTGCTACAAAGTAAATGTAACAGCCCTCTGGAGACAATATTACAGTCACTTTATTGTTTGCTAAGCTGATGTCATCTTTCTACAGACTGACTTTAAAACAAAGGCAGAACATTTATTACAAATATCACTGTGTGAAAGGAAATCTACTGAAATATTGTTTAGAAGGTGAGCTGATTAAAAAAAAAGTATTAATACTTGGCTTTGATCATCTTACACTATAGTTATGATTTCAAAATGTTTCTCATGTGATCTCTATTCAAGGCAAACTTCATCCTGGAAATTCCTATCCATGTTGCTCACATTATTGACCCTCAAGTTGAAATAGTTAAGTTTCTTGCATATATTAGATTTTTTTTTAGTTAGTAAAGCAATTTCTTAACAAAATTGATGAGCTTTTGAGAGAAAAAGGAAATAGAACCTTTCAAAGATGTTGTTTCTGTGAGTGAAGAAACGAAGTATGGAGATTAAGTGGCTTAGTTTATAAAACGAACTTTCAAAATTACCTGTAAGTGGTGGCTGGAAAGCTTACAATTTGAATAAGCTGTCGAAGGCATTGCTAAGCAAGCATTCTGCATGGCAGATTGCTTTCAACTCTAAAGGTTTGGTCTCTGTATCTGATGCAGGTGTAATACAGAGTGGAGTTGTTTGTGGATCACACAGGAGCTTCTTAGAACTTATTTCCAAACTGTAGCCCTTGAAAAAGTATCAAATGAACAGACACATTTGACTCTTCCTTACAAGGCACAAGTAATTTGTTTGTAAGTCAGTTACCTTTCAAGAAAAGTTAAATTAGGGGGAACTTTCACTTCTTTGATGTTTCCCACTTAGAAAGCCAAAGAACAAATTAATGATCATTTTGAAGTAATAATGATAATGAGGAAATATAATTCAGAGATCCACACTACCTCAAAATAACTTTTCAGGTACAGCATATAAATAACAGCCCAAATCACTGTAATCGCCTGATGGTGTTTTTCTAAGAAAATGATTTACTGCTCTGACTTTGTCTCTGAAGTCTGGTTAGAAGGAAAACACAGGTCAAGGAAATTGGGTTAGAAAAAAAGAAGCCTGTTATAGGGGTAGGTGTGGAATTGTATGAACAGTGTTTAGTAGTGAATCTGTAGTAGGCACTCATGAAATCAGTAGACTAGAGTCTCACAGGTGTTTTGTGAAGTGCTCAGGATGGACAAATGATACTTATATCAGTGAAAAATGAATCCACATACATCTACTTAGCATACTCTGTGATAGACAATATCAGTATATGAACTGTGCCCAGGAAAAAAACTACCTATACTATGCTTGTAATTAAACTAGGAATTGAATGGCAACTTAAAAAAAAAAACTTATCGTACTGATGAGTATATTTCTAGATGACAAAACCACTTTGTTAAAGCATCCACCTATTTGAAGTATTTTTAAAGTAAACCTGCCAACAGGGAAGTTTTCTATTCAGTCAATTTATTATTGTATTTGATAAATATTAGCTACTTACCAGGTATAAATCTGTTCTAGACCCAGGGTCCTTAAGGTGAGTCCTCATAGAGCTCTTAAGCCGGTGTCAGAAGGAACAGCTGGAGGGGTCAGAATCATTGAAAATATTCATGTATTTAGTGCTTAATAAATACTCCACAAATCCATGTTTGTTGTGTAACTGATAGAACAAGTGAGTGTGATTAAGGTAAGTCCTTGATTCAGTGAATGTGTAAGGAGCATCGGAGAGCCCCTCCTCTTGAATAGGTCAGGATAGCTGTAAGAAGGGACAGGCTTGACTGGCCTTCAAAAAGGCCCGAGTGATAGTCACGATGTGAGGAAGGCCAGGAATTGTCCCTTGTTAGTTCGGGGCCCTGCGTTCCTTCTTGATGCTAGTTTAAGAGTTTCTTCTTTGTGTTCTCTCCCCAATCTCTGTTTTCCAATTAGTAACACACACACACAGTCTCTCTCTCTCTCTCTCTCTCTCTCTCTCTCTCTCTCTCTCTCCCCCCTCCCCCCACAATGTGGTCTAAAGTATCTCACTGGTCTTGTGAAAGAAGAGAATACCACAATCTTGTGTCCTTCACTTTTACCCATGAAACTCAGATTTGTGTTTTCTACTCAGAGATTTCTCTTTTGACCAATGCTGATTTTCAAACATCAAAAGTATGAGAAAAAGGACCAGTTCACATTTCAATAATGCAGTAGACTATAGTGATAAACATCAAGATGAATTTGTCTTTTTTTCAAACATCAAGATGAAATTATTCCTTTTTGTCTCCAACTTAGCAAGATGTCTCCTGGACAGAGCAATCAAAACGGGACAATTTGGGACAGTTCCAACTCTCTGAAGCCTTGTGTCATCACCTCCATAAATAGAACCAAGCTTCCTTTCTTCTGCAGCGCTGCATTTCCTTGCCTTTGATTCTCCTTCTTTGCCTTCTCTCTGGCAGGCCCTTCCTCTCTCCTGTATCAGCCCCTCTATAGGCAGATGTGCCTCTTTTTCCATTTGCCAGATCCCCCCTCCCCAGTCTTCCAAACTACTCTAACCCTTTGAAGTCTCTATTACTGATACAATCACTTTTGTTTCCCTTCCATGCCCTCTCTCTCCACTGGATCTTCGCTCTCTCTAACCCTATTAGTTACATCTGCTGCCCCTACCATTCAGCCTGTGTTAAATCGTAACGCGCTTGACATAACTTCAGTTTGTCTGCTAAGTACTCAATCAGCACACACCGCTATCTTCTGATTTGTGGGAAAGGGAGCAAGAGTGAGTAAGCTGACTCAAAATTCTCCAAATGGTTCAGGTCTGCCCAGTTAGCTCAACTAAAATGGAAAATTGACAGTTAATGATAATGAAAGGTCTGAATTTAGTTAAGAATATAAAGCCCACAAACTTGGTTCTAGATGCCCAAGGTAGATACTGTACCCTTCATGTGGGGGTCAGTTGGGGTTCAAAAGATACAAGGATGGATAAATGAATGGATGGTTATGAAAAACTGCATTGTGTCTGTTGACTAGGGTTCTTTTCCTGCTACTCATTAATGGGTGTTTAAGGAATCTGTGAACCACCCAAAGTTATGTGTAACATTTTGTATATGGATACACTTTCCTGGGCAGTGAATCCATACCTAACATCCTATGAGCTCCCAAAAGGTTAAAAAGCACTGCCAAATAAGTGAACACATCTATTTTGTCTGTGTTTTCCTGTGAATGGCTTCCCACCCCTCAGTACATTTTAACATCCACATGATTTGAGCAATTCAGAAAGTCGAAACACAGGGTCTCACAAGAACATTTTACCTTCTTAAAGAGCAAAAATATTTCAACCACCTACCAGGTTGTATACAATTCACATTTTTAAAAAAAATTATTTTAGTTTTACTACAATTCAAAGATTGGCCTTTTTTTTTTTTTTTTTAAACAATGGGCATAATCACACACTTGAACATAAGAATTAGTTTTATGCAGTTCCATAGAAAATGAAAATCTTGAGGAACACTTTCAAAACAACCAGAGAAAAATAAACCATTCCCTATGTCAGTCTTGTTAGAGAGGGATTAAGAAACTGGCAATTATTTTGGCGACCTTAATTGTTGCATGGCAGGAAAATATGTAATTAGAGCACGTTCCCAGGCCCGCACACCTGCAGCACATCCTGCAGTATAATGTCAGCTTTCAGTGCCTGTCGGTGCCAGGTTCTAGCACAACCAGTCACAGTAACGCTCTGAGAACATTTCGGACTCATGTAATGTGGCTTCTGTGTATGAAAGAAGCAGGCATTTACACTATCACACAATGGAGTGCATTGGCGCAACACTGGTTTCATTATTTTCTGACGCCTACCTTCAGCATTGCCCTGGTTTACTCCGTTTGAGGTTTTATTGTTACGGTATAATAGTTCTGTACATTTCTGAAATTCCCTTATTATTCAGCTTATTAATACAGTACTGACTTGATTATCAGGCTGCAAAAGCGCAGTGCAAGATTCAGTGTATTAGCTAAGTCAGAAGCTGAGTAAATTCTTGGTATAATGAGATCAATTGTTTGAATTTTGTGTGTATGTGTGTAGGAAGACAGACTATGGTAGTTCTCTATATAGTTGTATTTTGAAATTCACTATCTATTCCCTATATGTTGTTGAGTATTCATTTTTCATAGAGAGAATGCTTAAAGATGTATTCTCACTAATTTGAATGTGTTTCAGAGCCTGGGAAGATCCATCATGATTCTCATTAGCTGTTTTCTTCTTTTTTTTTTTTTCTTTTATTGGTTTTTTACAACAAAAAGAAAGAAACTCAGATATTAGAAAAAAGTAGTTAAAATGAAGAAACAGCATGCAAGGTCTGTTTTGCAGATAATTCCATAATCTGGCATACTGATAGTTAACAGACTTCTCCCCCTAAGGGAGATACACTGTATTTTGCTATCTGACATGTTGTCATATATAAAGAAATCAATTGGTAATTAAATGATGCACCTTGTGAAGATGACAAAAGGCATTTGGTTGCGAAAAGAGAACTGGGTTTTGAGGGGTTTGTAATGAAGGCCTAATGACTATTCATAAGAGATTTTCAGTCCGTTGATCCACTTGACTGGAAAGTTCTGCCCTGGAGAGTTAGTGCTGTCAGTTTCTCTCACCTCAGAAAGCCGCCGCAATCGACGGTGTAGAGGATGAGCGAGAAATTATCTAGTTGTGCTCTAGGCCTGTCTTAGGTCACATGTAGAAGGCACATCTGGCTTCCTGTAGGTGCAACCTCAGGACATAAGCTTTGACTAATGTTTAAACTATAAATATGTAGGAGTGACACTGAATAAGTTACCTTTTATTCATATTTCCTTTATTTTATAATGCAAGTTGTGCGGCAAGGTTGCCATTTTGACCTTTTTTTTTTTTCCAATTTTATCAGTCGCATGTTTGCTTGTTAGTCTAAGATTTACTGTTTTGGGAAGCTGTCAAGGTCCAAGTGATAACAGTCTCCTTATGTGAAATCAAGCCACCATACTTTTGCAGAGAAAATGCCATTGTTGCCTGGAAGAAAGGTCAACTGAAACAAGTAGAGGGCATATTATTGAACAGTGCTCTTGGGGGGTGCTTAGTGCCTTATTTGACAAAAGGCTACAAAATATCAAAATTCCTGTGCATAAGATCTGATTCAAGGCTCCTACTGCAGAAGAAAGATCTCTGAAATGACAAATCATTATTATTCCAGCGTCTACAGAAAACAACCCCAGCAACAAAATCCATGCGTTCACATAACAGTCAACCATGGACCAGGCGGAGTACTAGCCTCAGAAGACACAAAGATGAAGGAAACAAAATCTTGCCCTTGAGGTTTATTGAGAAAACATTTGTGTTCTAACATGGAAAGAGCTTGGTTGAGTTGTGTGATCACCTGCAGTCTTAGCATCTAGGATCTGGCATCTGGGCTTTCTAAGAACTGTTGGAGTCCACGGATGACATAAGATTTCTTATACATGTTACTCTTTGATTGTAAAGTCAGATTCGCCAACAGAAAAGTGCCTTGTAAGAGTGAGGTCTCTCCTGTGGCAGTTGTGCTTACCTCTAGAATCCCAGTGGAATAGTAGTGGCCAATCGTTTCTGTATATATTTACTTTTGGAAAGTGGTCCTCCATGTTATCTTATCGAGCAGCTCACCTAATCAAAGGTAAACACATTTATCACCTCATTAAGTCTTGTTTTATGGCTACTTGAAAGTGCTCTTTGAGGGGGAAATATGTGTCAAACTCCTTGTCTGGAACATCTGTAAGGGAGACACTGTGGCAGGCTACAGAGGCTTTAATCTCTCAATATCAGAATGATTTCACACATAATATGTATTTGAGAATATGTCACTTGATTCCTCCTTGTATATTGTGGTTACTGAGTTTTGCTGTTATGTTTGCTAGGGCTGTCAAGGTGGGCCAAATGAATGGACAGATGCCAAGAAAACAATTATGCTTATTAATGTACATTGATTGCTTGTTTAGGTTATAAAGAAAATTAAAAAATACATTAGTATTTAAACCCTTTTATAGCTGAGCTAATGATTGCTTGTAATATAGTGTCTACTAAAGAATATTCTATAACACCTGTAAAGCCCAGCTATGTTAGCTAATTAGTAGACCCTGATTTAAGTGGGATAATTATAGAAGTGAATAGTTACCTCTCTAAATAACAAAATGGTAGATTTAAATATATAAAGATGTTGACTTGATTATTTAATATTTGTAGCAAAGACAAACCACCTAAGTAGCGAGATTAATTCCACATCAGTGCAACATTAAAAAGGAGAGAGGATGCCAAGAATCCCATTAATTTGGGATATAAGTGCCTGAAATGTCCTCGAAACATTTACACCAAATACCAACAAGACAATATCATGCACTTCTCCCTAAGGATCGAGAGGTAAGGCAAACATGATTTTAAGCGCATAGCGTCACACAACAAAATTAAGTATGATGCATGCCGCCATATGGATACTAAGCATAGCCACCATGAACTGAGCTACAAAGATCCAGCTTAACTATTTTGTGAATATATATATATATATGAATATATATATATATATATATAAACTCCATTACCACTTTCTCCATGAAGCCTTCCTTGATTATTCACTGTCCTTTACTCTTCCATGAATCCATGCTCTCCCAATAAAGATGACACTGCTTGAGACCATCACATGTCACTTTTCTATCATTGTTATTCTACCATGCATTTAAGTTAGCTGTACTGCCAAGAAAGCTTTAAAACTTATTTGCTTAATAATAACTTGAAGGGGGAGCAGTGACCCATTTCTTTCTATGATTTACTTTGGCTATTACTTTTGAAACATGCATGTTACATTCCCCTGTTAAATCCTGCTACCTCCTTCAGAGACTGTCTGGGAATTTCCATACTTCCTACTAAGACCTGCAGTTGAATTAGTGTGTAGTTTTTCTGCTCCTTGACCTATTTCCATCAAGACCTTTGAGTCATAAGCATTCAGTACCACAGTGAATAATCAGTGTGATAGTCACCATTTGATTTTCATTTTTGACTTTTGGGGGTTACTTTTGAACATAGTACAACTGCTCAGAAGGGTTTTTTCACAAATTGTTTACCATGGCAGTTGCTACCCTATTGGGCTTTTCATTTTGAACATGCAGGCGGAGAGCATTGATGTCAGTGTAACAAATAATGTGTACAATTTTTAAAACACTAAATTTACTGAATTCCCATATTATGTTTTCCTGCTGCTCGTTCAGAAACTCTGCTCATACAATGCTCCTATAAACTGATCTTGGTCCTGGCAGGCCCTATTGGAACTAATGGGGCCTGACAGTTCTTCAGTTAAAAATTATACATGAGGGTCACTTTCCCTTCAATTATCTATTGTATGCCAGCTGTTCACAACTGCAGAGCCTCACTTTCTTTGCTTTGCTAGAAATGTCTAATTTTCTCTTAATATCTGAAGCCCTATTTTGGTGGATGGCATTGAAGTTAGCAGGACTTCAAGCGCACCTTCATAGAAATCACACCCGAGTTGCATTTTCCATTTTCTCTCTTTTTATCCTTTTTTTGGTTCTGGAAAAAAGAAAATGTTTAGAGAGCTCATTTTGCCCGTTTCATGCCACAGCACTTGAGTTATATCATAATTTCTCATTTGCTGCACAACTTTATTCTATTTTTATGCTTCTAAATGACACAGCTTTAAGTACCCGTGAGTGGCACTTCCGTGCTGTGAGCGCTATCAAAGGCAACTTCAGGCAGATAAAACTCCTGGTTTTTTTGGTTTGGTTTTGTTGCTTTTTTGTTTTTTGGTGGGGAGGGGAGAAGAGGAGTCTTCACCAAGGGCCACCTTTTGTTTTTCGGGCCTATTAAACCTATGACCAATGAAACTACTTGAAAGAAGAAAAAAAAAATTTGCCCAAGTCCTCAGTCTGAATGAAGGCTCCCCTTCTCCACTGTTCCTCATTACTACAGAGCAGTTATCTTGGATTATAATTAAAACGAGGCCTTTTTATTTTCCTTTTCTTTCTTTTTTATTTCAGAATGCCCCAAGTGAAGTATTTCCCCCCAAAGTTATTGGACCTCTTTACCAACAAGTGGCTGGGATTTTGATAAGCCTGTCCCCCACCCCTTTCAGAGTAGTGCATGGTGAAGAGTGGATGTGGTACAAAGGTTACACATTCAAAGATATTTTCTGCCTTATTGGTAAAAATGGGGAGGTGGGGTGGGAGGATTTCCTTTAATTATGAAATAAGTGTGATGTTAGTAGTTATTTCTGTAACCTAGTGAAAATACTGCCTACTTAGGGCCTAATTTTTAGCATATGTTACCATGCGGGTAATAAAACGGTGACCTGTACTTTCTGAATCCTTTGGCTCTTTTAGGAGTGTGCAGATGATAACTAGTTGCTGTAGAAACCTGGTCATCTGGACGCTTATTGAGATTATTATGCATGATTATTTTTTAAACCTTGGTGGATAAGCCACAGACTGCTGCAGTTGGACAAGGTCACATATCAGTGGCAGCGACATATCTTTCCCCTCTCCATTGTGTGATCCTCCAGGGTCCAGGGCATTAATATGCAACGGTTCTGTTTTTCTTTCAGGAGGACTTGTAAACTCTTTAAACAGAGGCACACAGTTTGCAATTGTTGCGGTACTGAGTGGGTGTATAGAAGCTAGGGCTGCAGCCTTGTCCAGTTGCAGATAGAATAAAACTGACAATGATGCAATGGGCCTGGCATGTAGACAACTCCGTGGGATGGATGAATGGTGCGGCCATGCCGTCCCTCCAATGGTGGTAGGCCCTGTAATAGCGAGCGTAGGAAGGGTGGTGAAAATTGATATGCACTATTACTACACATATAAAACTTAACACTGGGGCCATTGCCCAGGTGGGGGGTTCCTGTTTATTGATTTGTATGACTTTGTTAGAACATACGCTTAATGCTTTTATACTCCAGGAGCTCTGGGAGGGCTCACCTTAGGTAATAAACCTTTCCGAACTTTGCAATCTCTCACAATTTACATGGGGACTCACATTATCCAGTACAAAGTTCAGCATCCACTTTCTACTTGGTTTTAGGAGAGCTATTAAAAAAAAAAGGCAAAGAAAATAACTCTAGCACTTACTTTGAATTTCTAAAAAACCTGTCCACTCTTGCTATGAAAATGGCCCCTAATTCTAATTACTCACATTTCCAAGAAAAATTAGTCACACAAACTTATGGTATGTGTTGTCTCAGAGGTTGAAAGCAAATTAGGTTTCCAATAAGACAGTACATCAAACAAAGTAGCATGTTCTTGATGCCGATGACTTTTTTTTTTAGAATTATGGTTGGGCATTTTTGGCAGACAGATTGTCTTTTGCTCTATCAAAATGACAGTTTCTTTTGTAACTGCAACATTCGTAATTAGAAGGAGAGAAGCAATCTGCCCAATTTAATATACTAAAAGAAGTTTAAAGTCTCTGCTAGTAATTTCATTATTTTAAATTTTGAATTAATTGACTTAAAATGATACTGCTAAGAAGTCTAACTAGAAGGATTATGGAAAAAGTTTTCTCTTTTCTTTAAAAAAAAAAAGCACTCTTGGTATTAAACTTCAGGTGAGATTAGAGTTTTCTGTTTATGCCAGGTACCCTGCTCTAAGATTCAGAGCAGACATGTGAATAGTCATCCTTGCAACAGAGCTGAGAGAAGTTGTAGGGAAATCCCTGGGAACAAGGTCAATTTAAACAAAAAAGTTCTCCAAGTTTCCCATGCCTGAGAGGCTAGCTGAGCTTAATTAAAGTCAATGGATGACCAAAAAGAAAAAGAAGGAAAGAAAAGAGAATGAAAGTAAAAACAACCATCTACCCCACTTCAGTCACTTTCTGCTGACCACGATTCACATTCCATACCATTGCTGTTGATGTTCAAGCTCTTTAAATATCGTAAGAATACTATTTCTTCAGTCCCTTAACAGCAATGATGTGTCCAGGGTTTCATAGCGCTCTTCTCCCCTTCCACATCTCTAACCTACGTCACTTGGCACTTAGGTGGCCCTCACCCCTACCAGCACAACAAAAACATCGCATTCAGAATGAAATCATCATAACATAGCGACCTTGTTCTGGACGTGATGTTTGGTTTCAGCAACCCTCTTTTATGCAGCCCTGGCCACGCTTAACATTTCCTCTTGGCTCAGAGGGTAACCTTTCTTCATATTTTCTTCAGAATCTCTCCTTAGGGGACCCGACATGTTGCATGCTCGTGATACAAAGGCCAAAAGTTTTGGAGAGTTAAAATTCATGGGCCTTGAAGACCTGTTTTCCTCTATAAAGGCATGAAGTCTCCACTCATTTGAAAAAATACATAGCAAGATTTCTTTAGAGTCTTACTGTCTTATTTTTCTCACACTCGACTCTTAAGAAACCAACCTTTCACTCTCTCTCTGTTACCTTATTTTGTACCTTAAGCTGACTTTCATCATTATATTAACCATCGAATCTGAATGTGACAAAGTTTAAGAGAAAATGATAGTACTTTCTGTCTGAGTGGCTGGGTGCTTTTCTTTCCCGTAAGAAATGACATCACTGAATATCATAGACATTTTTGGTATGCTTATAAGAGAGGAGAAAATTTTTTAATGCTCAAAACTTTCTGACTATAAACTGCTCTAAATCTACAGGATCTGTGTCCCAGGTCCCAGACTCTTACAAGTATGTCACTTTCAGACCTGTCAATGAGAAGGCAAACTTCCTCCAGGACAGTTCTGAAATCTGATTTAAGGAAGAGAGGACAGGGACTCAGAGCACGGATTAAACTGGACACTTACATTTCCAAATATCTTCTGCTATTTTAGCAGTTCCATGTATCCATTTTTGCAGACCTAGATAAGTAACAATTTATTCCATTCTCATGCATCTTAATCTTAGTTATTCATCAAAAGATAGACATATTTATGTAACCCAGGAAACCAGGGATCAAAGCACAATATACCTTAACAGCTTCTGTTTAGGAGCTCCGAGAGCTCCCTAATGATTAAGGCTTGGTTTGACATGGACTAGAGCAAGCTATAGGATTATGTTAGCTTTTATTGATATTTCTGGTGGTATAGACCTATATATATGTATATATGTATATATATATATGTATACACATAGATGTGTGACTTAGGGCTATGCTGCCGTTATTTTCTACATGTACACTTATTATAAACAGCAGGCAAGCAGACATTTCACCTCGTCCCTCACTGTGGTCCAAAGCATTCAAAAAATATTGCAGGATTCCCATTCTAAATTAAATACATCCGAGGTTATGTCTTTTTATCAATTCTTTATTCTTGGTATCTCAAAATTCTGAAGTCTTCTTCCTTTGTCTCAGAAAGGGAAACTGCTGAAAGCATTTCCACCTGGATGTTTAAATTATTTAAGTTGCAGGAACCAGACCTTTTCCCTCCTGAGTAGTTGTGGGTTTTAAAGGCTAAAATTGCTTCATCATGCCAAAGTGAAAGTATGCATAAATTATTTAGTTAAACCTGAGAAAATACAGACTTTTCCCAGTGATCTTTCAAGGGCTGCCTACTTAAATTTCAGAAGAATGGGCAGGATTGTTTTTTCTTTTCTCTCACAAGATTTAAGTATCTGCTGTGTCTTCTATCAGTTGAAATATGAATAAAATTGCAATATAATTTTTTAAGTCCAAGCCTCCTAATATTCAGGCTATCTTTATCATGCCCATGGTGAATACTGTGGTATGGATCAATACCACTGAGACTCTCCCAGCTGGCAAGAATTACAAACCCCTCTGAATATATTCTCCTGAAAGCCAGGTAACTTGTTACAAGTCTGTCCCTGATGCTAACATAAGTGCTGGTACATATTTCCAATTCATTTCCTACTCATCTAGAGTTTATGTTTCATTTATAAAAATACAAAGGAAGATGATTTGAAATGTTATAAAAACTTGGTTGACCTTTTTAAAATGCTTTTTTGACTCTATTCTTTAACTCCAGTAAATAAAATGCTGAGAAGTGTGCAGAAATATGCAGGGGAGTAGTATGTGTGTGTGCGTGTGTGTGTGTGTGTGTGTGTGTGTGACATAGATACCATTTAAAAAGCAATGAAAATAGCCTGGGAATAGAGGCAATCAGGGAACAATGTCAAGTTTCTATAGAATAAAGGACTCAATTTCACATGGATGCTATAGAATATGTACCATTACATATCAGTTCTCTAAATTAGTCTTAGCATTAATGCACCTTTTTCCTGACTGAGGGAAGAATATTACTTTTAATTGAGTACTTACCTCAAATCCTACAAGAAGCATTCACTGGGATAAAAGAAAAAAGTCCAACAAAAAATATTCCTCTGAGTTATTCAGTATACATTTGCGGGATCCATTTGAATTTAATGTTCAAATAAATTGGGAGGTGAAGGTGAATATGGTAGAAGAGCTGCATGTAACTTTGGTAAGTTATTAAGAAAAAACAAAAGCAAAATATCCTCTAAGTAAGGTAAAACCTATTTCAACCCCAGAGGATGGGCGTCATCGACCCTATGAGTTCACACTGCAGACCAGCGGCTCTTCTTCCCATCTCATGTGCTTGTCCTGACAGCTTTCAGTTTAATCACTCTTGACTTGGATTTGGTTCTCCCCATCTCTCTGCCCTTCCTGCCTGGGCACAGATATACTCACTGATTCATGCGAACTAGGATATTTTATTTACACTACCAGACTTCTGCTAAATATTCTGAACCCTATTTTGACTTTTGTGTACTGACTTAGATTTGTACCCAGAGTTGATGAAAAAGAGTATAGACAGGCTCTGCAGTCAGATTAAATCTGGGATCAGATCCAGATTCTGACATAGGTCACTTAGGGAAAAGTCAATGAAACGTCTGAGTCTCAGTTTACTCATATGAAAAATCATGATAATAATGACCATTCCCCCATCCTTCAAATATTGTTATGAAGATCAACTGAAAAATGTCTGTGAATTGCTCTGCTGTCATTAAATGAATGCATAATTGCCAGGTATATATTACATAAATGCCCTGTGTTCCATTAAATGAGAAAAAAGAGGTTTTAAGGCACACACAAGACTCTGGAAACAGAGGTATTATAGGAAACCTGTATAGACTGATATTGCCCCTTTCTTCTACATGCGTTTCTCCTGGAAGAGGTAAATGTATCCCCTTTGAGGGATGCTTCTCTGGCCAGGTCAGTAAGAATCGGGGTGATTGAGAATAAATAGAAAAAGTTAGAGATCAGGTGACTTCTCTCTAACTGCAGCAAGTTCTCAGATCCCCAGGCTGGCCCAAGATGAGAGAACAGTCAGTAAGAGAGTCTGGCACGGTGACCATAAGCCTTAGTGTCATCCGATTGTGAAATCTGTTGGTTTACACTCTCATACAGTACTGGAGCTTATGCCCTGACCACTGAATGAATACCTGAAAGAGCAGGATCTATGATCGAGGTGGGTGTGGTTTGACCAAGGAAGGAGGATTTATTAGAGTTACTTCAAGGAAGTCTATTGGGTAATACCAGCAACCATGTTAAAGGCACCAGTTAATGTGTTTTGTATAATGATCTTTTGCACCAAATATACAATATCTTGAAGAATCTGCACAAGTTTCCCCATTTGAATCATTATTAATCATGATAGAAGTAATCAGGACTAGTCCAAGAATGAAAGAAATTACAACTTTCAAACTTGTCTAATTCCCACTGCAGTTGCTTGACGAAAAATGAAATGAAAGAAGGTAAAGGGATATTATTTATACTTTTTAAAAGCTTTATTGAAAACAAAAAAAACCCTACATACTTATTATTGAACATTCTGCTTATGATAAGAGCTCAAAGAGTCACCCATAATTACGCAATTTACATTTAAAATTTTTGTTTTCCTTTCTCTTACAAGAGAAAGGAAATGTCTAGGCAAATAAACTCTGTTAAAATAACTTTTCAGTTGTGACACAGTTTGACAAAAGTAAAGGAAATTCAGAGTCACTGCTCACACTCTATCCTCAGCTGATTCCACTGTGGAAAATAAAATACTTGAATAAATAGACCATGGAACAAACTGGGAATAGACTTAGTCTTAAGAAGCAGGCCTCTTAAACTCTGAATCCCTGACTTCTCCATCTTTGAGTTACGATGAAAGAGTTGCAATCATAAATCTGGTCAGAGTTAAGAAACGTATGTGACTGAGTACTGTTTCCAAAGAATCAGTCTCCTATTTTTTTTTTTAAAGGTCCAGTCAGTAATTATAATTCAAAGCAGTAACTTCTTAGGGGTCAGTAAGCTACCTTGAAATATGCTTTAATAACAATGACTTCCTAGGATTTAGGTATGATAGATATTAAACCTACTTCTTTCCCAAGATCCTGTTAGCACTTTACACACACACAGAGAAAGAGAAATATTTTGACCAAAATCTCATATTCACTACTGTATGTAAATGATAAATCTGACAGAGAGGTGACATATCATTTTTATTAAACTTATAATATGCTGTACAAATAGTGTTTACTTAGAGGAGTATAAAGTTAATTCCCTCCTGGGAAGTATATCTAAAAAATATAAATCGTGTTTTGAGAGTTAATCAATTTGCTTTTTCTCTTTTGGCATTTTAATCGAAGCCTCCAAAACTGTACTTCCTCAAAGTATCAGAAAGCAAGTATCAGTTGTGCAGTTATAAAATCAACTCTTAATTTTCTTTCAGTGAAGTAACAGATAGTCAGCCTGTAAATTTTACCTTTATTACTATGGAGCTGCAATGCTATAAATTCAAAACAGTGTACAGGTTGGTGGAAATTGAGGTTCAGACAGCAAGGCATGTCCATAAACTTTTCTCAGGTTATTGGAACAGAACGAATCAAAAGCGGTTCCTGGTCGTATGATATTCTCTTTTGATAGAGCAGACTTCTTGTCGTTAGCAATCCAAGTGCAGAGGTTAGTCAGAGCAGAATGTAATTTCTAGCAATCTGACAGACCTGCGGATTGAAGCGGCAGGTTTTCCCTTCCGATTTCAGGGAATTGCTTCTTACTGTGACAAATGATTAGCTGTTATCTCTGACTGAATTTGATTTCTACAAGCAGCTGAGTCAGGTAACTTTGCAGCGTTTGAGGGGGTTTTTACAGGAAATGAAATCGGCTCCCTAGTCATATGTGGACCAAATGAAATCTTCCCTGTCAGGGCAAAATTGTGCTTTTGGTTAATTGGAGGCAGATTTAGCATAGAGGGTGTGTGTGGTGGTGATGTGTGTGATGTGTGTGAGGGGGTGTGTGTGTGTGATGCTGTCATGGTGTAGGCAGACACACCATGTGTGTGACAATCACATGTGTAAGGGAGAATTTCATGGTTCTCTCCCAACTTTCAAAATCCTGTGCTCAAACAAAACCTCTATATTCTGAGCAGGGTTGACCCTGTTAGTATCAACTACAAGTGAGGAGAGTCATGTGGGTATC
>RJWH01007557.1:14255-16755 GCA_004363575.1 Solenodon paradoxus | reverse complement strand
GTCTAAAACTCTCCTAAACTGACTGACTAAAACATAAATACCTAAGTACGACATAAGCAGCACCCCCAGGCAGGATAATTAGGATTGATGTGTTCTTTTAGGGGTATGGAATCCTCATCCTTCCCCTTCTAGCTGCATTTCTTACCTGCTCATGTGGTGCCCACCTGTGGCTTGCTGGCATTGCCACTGCCTGCAAATAGGGAGATTTCCAAGTTCAAAATGAAGAGTTGATCTTACTTGGTGGAACTCTACCAGGACTGTGGGGAGTTCCAGGAAGAAATTAAGGACAGTATGTCGTCCTAGTTTGTGTCACCTCGCCCTTGTTTATGCTCTTCCCTGACTATTCCCACGCCCCCCTCCAGATTTTTGCATGGCTTTTATAGCCTCTAGTAATTATATCAGCAGCATGGTGTCTATTTTTATCTCTTTTGAATGTGTGCAACATAAATGTCAAAAACCATAAAATCTCTTTTTAGCATGTACCTTGTGTGCACGGTTTTGAAAAGTATGATACAGCCATCTGAGAGACGTTGTGTTTTGAGATCAGGCAGATGAAAAATGGAAAACTCAATTTCACCACTTAGCTGCATGAACTTTCAATAAGTCCCTTATCGTTTTGAACTTTAGCTACTGCTTCTACAAATGGAATTCTACTGCCTGCCTTCTAGGATGGTAGTACCGCACTTAGTTTAGGGTCTCAGATGCTCCTTTTCTTACAAGTGCCTCCAATTTCCTAGATTTTTAGCCTCATGCTTAACTGTGATGATTTTTAATGCCCTTCAATATCCTAGAAACAGACAAAGAATGAAATCTTACTAACTCACTATGACTACTGTAAATTGTCAGAAGGTCCAGTCACAAAATTATTACGGGAGAGACATATACAAAACCAACTGTCACCTAAAACTATCCATGAACTTAGTAAATATAATAATAATAATAATAATAATAATAATAATAATAATAATAATACCTAGCATTTTATATTGAGCACTTACTATATATGCCAAGCATTAGGTGTTTTGCATGTTTGTACTCATCAATCTTCACAATCATTCAATGAGAATTTAAGTAAGTCAAATTCCAACAGTCTGACCCCAGAACCTACAGAAAAACATATAAGAAATGGGAACATTCTCATGGCTGAACTTTTTCACTTTTAGTATAAAGGTTGTTTCCTCTCTTCACTTGCTTTGGAATTAGCTGCTTATGGAGACCAAATGGGCCCATCTGAAGGGCATGTAAACCTGGAATCCCTTACTCAGCTGCCAGTTAAGGGTCACCATGCTTCAAGGGATGAAATGGCTTTAGCATGTCCAAGTGGGCTGGTGCATTTTTTATGGCTCATTAGCTTATCTTTAATTTAACATAGATGAGGAAAAAATTGAGAGTTGTGAAAGATGGGGTTTTTTTTTCTAATCAAATGTACACAGTCATGAAGAATAAACAAGATAGGAATAACTTGGGGACATGGGACGAATAATAATAATAGGGTATATTTGATAGCCATCTATAAAAATCTAGTGATCAAAGAAAGACCATAGATAGACATATTAGACATGTGACAAATATCATAATATATTTTATGAGCAAGCAAATAGGAACCAGTTATGTAAATTTCCCCCACTTTTTCATAAACTTGTTGTTTATTATCCCAGTAATATTTTCACTGTCACCATTGAGGCCAACACCATCAGAGTCCAATTTGTTGTCCAGTTAAAGTTATTACTTCACAACCAGAGAGAAATACTTGCATATACAGCAAAGCAAGGGCCTGAAGAACTTAGGATGTAGCATTTTGAGAATATGACAATTTGTAAATCCCAAAGTGCTTCAACTTTAATCAAAATTTGAAATCAATTTTCTGAAATTTACAGTTATTAAGCTTAATCCTTCAACTTTGGTATGATGCCCTCTGACTCATCAAATCAACTCATCTGTGCAAGTGTTTGAGAAAAGAATATATGAAAGTAGATTGATTCATGGTCACTAAAATACCCTAGGATCTAGGAATACTCATAGCAAAGAACACTGGGCACTGAATAAATATTGATCTTAAGAGCCAGAGCTTTGCTGAAGACAAGATATACATGTAACATGTTCTGTGAAAACAGAAGCCTAAAGACAAAAATATATGACTTTTCCACATTAGCTAGGCAGCAGAATTGTTTGTGTACTCCTTTGAGGAAAGGGAGAAGAGTAGATATGGGGAGGAAGGAAGGAAGATTCAATGTCCTTTGACCAGGGACATACAGCTTGCCTGTTTGAGGAAATGAAAGGAATCTTCTGAGAGTTTCATACAAACATTTCAGATTTTACTGTCCACCCAGCATGAATGTGTTTAGGTGTGCTCTGAGATAGGTGGAGTGACTCTCACCTAAAGATTCCCAAGTTTAACTGTCTATATAAAAGTTAGGACTTGAGGTAAACCCTGATGGAGCAGCAGTTAGGTCAATTGCCTCTGAAAGTGTCAAGCCACATACCCCTGTGTTTAAGTCCT
>RJWH01007556.1:0-38798 GCA_004363575.1 Solenodon paradoxus | reverse complement strand
TGCTGCAGCTCGAGTACGTGCGCGAAGCCTGTGCCTCCTTCCTAGCCCGCCGCCTTGACCTGGCCAACTGCACCGCCATCCTCAAGTTCGCCGATGCCTTCGACCACCACAAGCTGCGATCTCAGGCCCAGGCCTTTATAGCCCACAACTTCAAGCAGCTTAGTCGAATGGGTTCAGTTCGGGAGGAGACTCTGGCAGATCTGACCCTGGCCCAGCTGCTGACCGTCCTGCGACTGGATAGCCTGGACATCGAGAGTGAGCGGACGGTGTGTCATGTGGCCACGCAGTGGTTGGAGGCAGCGCCTAAAGAACGGGGTCCCAGCGCTGCAGACGTCTTTAAGTGTGTCCGCTGGACACACTTTATGGACAAAGATCAGGATTATCTGGAAGGACTGCTCACCAAGCCCATTGTGAAGAAGTATTGCCTGGACCTTATTGAAGGGGCCCTGCAGATGCGATATGGTGACATGTTGTACAAGTCTCTGGTGCCAAAGCCAGAGACCAGCAGCAGCTCTGTTGTATCTGCAGCAGAAAATCCGCCCCAGAGGCTGGGTATGTGTGCCAAGGAGATGGTGATCTTTTTTGGACATCCCAGAGATCCTTTTCTCTGCTATGACCCATACTCTGGAGACATTTATACAATGCCATCACCTTTGACCAGCTTGGCTCACACTAAGACTATCACCTCCTCAGCTGTCTGTGTCTCTCCAGACCATGATATATATCTAGCTGCCCAGCCCAGGAAAGACCTGTGGGTGTATAAGCCAGCCCAGAATAGTTGGCAGCAACTTGCAGACCGCTTGCTCTGCCGTGAAGGCATGGATGTGGCATACCTCAATGGCTACATTTACATTTTGGGGGGACGAGACCCTATTACTGGAGTCAAACTCAAAGAAGTGGAATGCTACAGTGTTCAAAGGAACCAGTGGGCCCTGGTGGCTCCTGTACCCCATTCTTTCTATTCCTTTGAACTAATAGTGGTTCAGAACTATCTTTATGCTGTCAACAGTAAGCGTATGCTCTGCTATGATCCTAGTCATAATATGTGGCTGAACTGTGCTTCTCTTAAACGAAGTGATTTCCAGGAAGCCTGTGTCTTCAACGATGAGATCTATTGTATTTGTGACATCCCTGTCATGAAGGTCTATAACCCAGCCAGGGGAGAGTGGAGGCAGATTAGTAATATTCCTTTGGACTCAGAAACTCACAACTACCAGATTGTCAACCATGGCCAAAAGTTGCTGCTTATCACTTCTACCACCCCACAATGGAAAAAAAACCGGGTGACTGTCTATGAATATGATACTAGGGAAGACCAGTGGATTAATATAGGTACCATGTTAGGTCTTTTGCAGTTTGACTCTGGCTTTATTTGCCTCTGTGCGCGTGTTTATCCTTCCTGCCTTGAACCTGGTCAAAGTTTCATCACCGAGGAAGATGATGCACGGAGTGAGTCTAGTACTGAATGGGACTTAGATGGATTCAGTGAGCTGGACTCTGAGTCAGGAAGTTCAAGTTCTTTTTCTGATGATGAAGTCTGGGTGCAAGTTGCACCTCAGCGAAATGCACAGGATCAGCAGGGTTCTTTGTAAATATTTTGAAACACTAAGATGTTACTACTGCTATGGAATTTATCTTAAGATATCCTTTCCTATTCCTGAAGAAAAAAAAATAGTTGATTAGGACTGTAGATTTGGTTTATAAAGGGTAACAATTACTAATGTAATGTTACCAAATTTAGACAGTCCATAAAATCAACCTTTGTAATAATTTACTGTGCTGAAAGTCAAGATTAAAATATGCAAAAAATGAGCTTTATAGTTGATTAGAATGTATGGTGTTTTTCCATTATTCAAGTAATTTTTTGCACCAGTGAATTATTTTAATTAGTTACTGTGTTTATATTTTGACTCCTGTTAACTTTTAAATTCTGTATAGTTCAAGGACTTTAACTTTTAAATTTTTTATAATAGAAAAATTGGACTAGAAATTATTGGTAGGGTTTTGAATGTTTATATTTTCTTTCAGAATAATGAAAGAAGTAGATTTTCCAAATTTTAATCTAGTTCAGTTTTTAGTATTTTAAGTTAATATTGCTTGATAAAATTTGGTTTGGCTTTCTTTCTGCAAAGAACAAAAATTGGGCACTTATAAATATAGTTATTGTTTTCATTTTGATAATGAGCAGACAGGTCTTAAGAGCTCACAGAAAGTAAAATAAAGTCAGGATTCTACTATTTTAAAAAAAATCTCAATTTTAACTTTGGAATATAAAATGTCTTTGCTAAACATGACCACTTTATCAAAAAACATTCTAGTAGTGTCACCAATTATTTAAATACCTTTCTAAGCACCCCTTCCAAAAAAGGAAGTTCGTATTTTTTGCTTTTCTAAGTTCAACTTTTTCACCTGTAACTGACATATATGCATATTGACATATGTTTTGCTTTGTCAGTAGATTGAATAGTGTAAATTTTCATTCGTTGGCCATACCTCTATCTTTTAAAAATATTACATACTTTCTTAAAATATTTGTATAATTTTGGTGTATCTTGGAGGATTCTTCAGCAGGAGGCGACTTATTCTTTACTGTTTTATGAGGTAATATTGGTTTTGGAAATATGTATAAAATAAAGCCAGTATTTTATTGAGATCAGAAATTGTGTATCAGCTGTAAGATCAAGTGCCAACTGAGAACGTTAAACATTAGGCTGTGTATAGAACTGTTTTGTGTAGCATTGAAATATTGTCAGTTTTGTAAGTCACTGTAAATGATTATCATCTTGAAGGTATTTTTGTATTAAAAGTTGACAGAAAGAACATAAGTGGATGATGACATTTAGGGACAATAGTGAAGGTATGATATTTCCTTAAGCAGTGGTATATATAGTTGTTTTGTTAGGATATTTGTGTATGTTCTATAGTTCTCTATGAACCATGTTCCAGTCTTTGTTTTTTGTTTTGTTTTGTTTGTTTTATATCACATAATGTAAGAGAAGTCCAGAAATAGAGACTAAATTGCACAAAATTGACATTGTTAAATATAAGAAAATATAAGTGCTTATCTTTTGAGTGTCTTAATAACATGATTCTCACAATTCATATACATGATAAATTGTGTACATATACATATATTTATGGTCTATAAATTTTTCTATGCCCACTTAGAATTATCTTCTTAAATCTTTGTTCAGTTAATATGATAATTCCTGTTCTATGTTTATTTTCTAGTGACCTAAAGCTAACATTTCTTACACCCTGGCAGAGAGGCAGAGTTCTGAGGCAAGTACTCCAGGATGGGAAACTAAACTTTGAATGAAAAAAGAGATAAAGAAAAGGATTACAAATAATGTTTTCTTGGTTGTTTTGTATGACTATTTAAAGAGTTTGACCATTTCAAGAAAACTTTTGAAGAAACATTTTCTAGTGAAATAAGATTTCTGCCCTACCTGCATATGTTCCTTCAAAAAGGCAAACCTAAGGCTAACATTTGTTCTGTTTGATATCAGGGATGTTATAAGCACTGTTCATAATATAGAGTACTATTTCTTAGTATTGTTATTTTTGACCAACTTTCTTCATCAGCAACTTCTTTTTGATAGCTTTTTTGTTTTGTAAAGTTGAATCTTGATCTCAACCAGATCTGCAGAATTAAGGTATGCAACCACTTGTCAACAACAAATTCTCTAATTTGTTATTCTCGACCTTTGAGATAGATATAAGCTAAATAGTAGTAATATCTTGGTTTGCATAGATGTTTTCTTGGAAGGATTTTGGTTTTGTGATATATTTGTGAATTAGAGAATAGATGGTAACTGTTATTTTATAAATAAATGATTTGTATGTGGTTAGTTACAAATAAAAGTGGTACTAGAACCCAGGCCTTTTGATCTCTTAATGTTTCTGTTGAATGTATAAAACCATTACTTCCTCAGCGAACAACAACCAGCAATGTTGAAGTCCCCTTTTGACAGGAAGGCACATGTCTCAGTTTTACAATTAGCTGGTACATCTTTAGCAAATGCTCAATATAATGTTTTAATACTGTATGTAAGATTTGAATGACCTTATTTTTCATTGTGTCTGTAATTACAAAAGTTCAGAGAACCCAAATAATTTCAAATTCAAATGATAAGTGGCTTTGGTGTCTTCAAAAAGATAAAAGACTAATTTAGTAAATAACTAAGTTAGGGTGTAATATTTTAAGTTAGAATTTCCTTCTATTTCTAGTAGAGCAGTGTTTTGGTACCTATACACTGAAAATCTGGTACCTATATCTTGAAAATCTGATGAAGGCTTTTGACTTACTCCTCATAAAAATCTAGATGTTCCTAGATTATGTTTTCATAATTTTAAGGATGTTACAACACTTCCAAAGTTCATCCACATATCTGGGTGACAATGCTTATGACAAAAGAGATTAGCATATTTCACAAGGCATATTGCTTAAATGTTTGTAAGGTGAAAAGAGAATTGTGTCATTCCTAAAATAGAGCTAGTT
Source organism: Solenodon paradoxus (assembly GCA_004363575.1). NCBI lineage: Eukaryota > Metazoa > Chordata > Mammalia > Eulipotyphla > Solenodontidae > Solenodon > Solenodon paradoxus. The sequence continues at coordinate 34,297 of RJWH01007556.1, read as the reverse complement.
TTAAAGGCTACCTCTGCTCAAAGCAAAACTGACATTTCTGAAATTCAGATTTCCTCATGATGATTAACACACAAGGAAAGTAACTAAACATGATTTTTAAAAATGAAACCGATGAGCTAATGCATATAAAAACTTTGAAACTTAAAGTATGATACATATATAAATGACATTATTCAGAAAGGCTGTGTAGATATTTCAAACTGCTGACTTCACAGCAAGAATTCTTTATTTCGTAATGACCAGATAAACAGGTGGTTGGAAAAGAGCATCTGCCATAAGGAATCTTTTTAAAATATATTCAGGATGGAAACTAAACTTGTGTGATGAATAGAAAACATAGTACATATAAATGTTGATTTATGATGCTGTATACCTGATATCTACATAGTTTTATAAACCATTATTACAAAAAAATTTATGATTATAGATAATCCCCTAATGAAAAGGAAACATGACACAAAATTGTATCCATAAGTGCTCTAGGCATGTAACTGTCTACCAGTGAGTATGAATTTTGTGGTCATGTAATAATATACCAATGACAATGAATTTTGTGGTGACTCCTCTCTGAAGTCAAACTGCCATGGTTCAGATTCCACTCGATCGCCCACTAGTCAAGTGACTTCTGACAAGACAACCTTCCTTTTCCTTAAAATGAGTTAAAGTAGAACCTTGATTATAATATCACTAATAATGAGCTAATAAATGTTTGTATAGTTTAGAAAACACCTTATGCATATTATCTATTGGCTTCTTTTGATTTTTTATAAAGTCTATCATCAGAAATCTCAAAGATATTTTGAATTTGTATTTTGCTAATCCCCAAATAGATGACTCTGATTCTACTAAAGGTTTTATATATATATATATATATATATATATATATATTTACATGTATATATATATGATATATATATCATATATGGTACATATATATATGATGTGTGTGTATATATATATATATATATCAGCTAGTAGTATTACCCAGTTGAATAAATATGGCGATAAACCATATCATTAATTGACCCAATGATTGTTACATAGTTATTTTTCATTTTATAAATGAGAAAGTGAAGCTCAGGAGCACCTAGCAAAGAACATGACATAGTAGATTGCTAATATATATTTTCTTGAATGAATGAATGCAATCTGCTCTAAGGATTTCTGTTTCTAATTACTGCTATTTTAAAGTTTTAAGAAATTTTATATTTTTCTTAGCCTCTGAAATTAGTTACACCCATTCTTGGGATGCTGCATGTAGAAAAGAGAAGACTTGCAAATCGGTACAATTTTATAATCTTCCAAAGTAATTTTTTGTTGACTGTTCATTAAACTTGGAACCAATGCTTTTTAAAATGTCAGTTTTACCATTTTGTGCTAAAGTGAGGAAAAATACGTAATGCAGTGTTATAAACTAAAATGATTCCATTGAATTTGTTTTAAAGTCTGTAAATTGGAAATATAAAAGCTTTGCACCTCTTTATCAGTCCCCTGAACTTTAGAAGTTTACTTGTGCTTGAAATCCTAATGAAAGCAGATATCTACATTTTACTTTGGATTTGAACTCCTGGAGTCATTTATGTTGCTTGCTTTTTAGTTGTTTTATTTTGCCTCTGACCTCTTACCCGTTCTGTCCTGTATCTGTAAAACTCAGCACATTTTCATCATTACAATTAACTTTTAAGAGAACATTATAGTATAAATGATAATGAGAAGAATTCTTTAAGGAATATGTAACTAGCAATCTTAAGAGAACTGACTGATGACCTATTTTTAGAATCATTTAAATATATTCAATTCAATTTTTCTTTAATGTAAAAAGGATAGTGTTCAGAGTCTTCCAAGTCTTAAGAGTACCCAGTTGTCAAAAGGTTTTGTGTTCTTTCCTTGACTCTGGGCCATTTTGTCATTCGGTCCATTACATCCCATATCTGACTTCTTTAACCTCGTGGACTCAAAATGGCCCAAGGAACTAGAAGTGTAGGGAACAAATACTGTTGCATACAATTACCTCCACATCTGAGACATTCTCTGAGAAACCATCCTACTCTGTGGGCGTCACTCCTTCCAACACAAACCTTTACAGTCTCACCTCCAAAACCATTTTAACTGCTTGGAAAACCGTATCTTAATCAGGAATATTTTGGGTGCTGGGATGGCAAACTTGCTTAATTCTGGGTAAACTCAAATAATGGCTTTCACGTCAAGTCACAGCCTGGTTTAGTCTCACTGTCCTTATGACTTTATTCAGTGTATGTTTTCTCTCACTTCATACATTAGTAGTGTTAGGTTTGATTTTATATAACTGTAGTAAGTAAGACAGAAGTTTCTCAGAAAAGTCCAATATTATTTCAGCCCTGATCTGAAAAGTTGCCTGAAACCCAGGCTTTTCTGTTTTCTTGCTCTGCTGTCCTTAGAGTACTGTCCTGGGCCACATGGTCCAAGCTGTTCCCCCTTGTGTCCACATTGCGGCCATCAAGCAGGGTGAAGGCGTGATCATCCCTGTAAGAGAAGTTGCATGTATCACTTTTGGTCACATGACACTGGCCAGATAGTAACTACAGAGCATCTGAGAGAGGGCATTTTTATTGTGATTAGCATGTATCTAGTTAAAATTCAGAGTTTCTTCTTATGGAATGCTGAGGAGCACTGTGGGGTATAAAAAGCAATCGCAGTGCACCACTGTGGTGCAGGGGGTAATGTAAAGTCATGTAAAGCCCAAGGACTGACGTTTGAGACCTGAGACAGTAGCGGGGTGGGGGAAGGGGGAATAAAAGAAATATGGGGGTGGTGGAGTATATATATATATATATTCCTGTGTTTCTCCAGAGTCTGTGCAAGATGGCAATAATTTAATAGATAAATAGCAATCTCTGCTGCTTCTCTCAGACTAGATTTTATCACATGGTAGCCAAAATGATTGTCAGGACTCCTAAGACCCACATCCTAACAGCTTAGAAACCTCAGTAAAAAAAAGCAATGAATGCATTGTCACACCTTAATGGCACAGGTGTTAGGTCTGTAGCTGTGGTGCAGTCCACATAAAGCCTAAGGACCGTTGGTGACAGGATGCGGGGTGGGGCGGGGGAACCAAAATGTACAGCTAAATGAAAAATGCTCCTTCCTCCTCTCACTTCCTGCCTGTTGCCTATCTTCATTCCTGCCTGATTCCTTCCTTGTAAAAAAAGAAAAAGAAAAAAGAAAGAAAAGAGGGATATCTCTGGCAGGAAATTCTTGGGAGGCTTAGGACTCTAGTCACATTTAGTCAGTAATGAAGTTGGAAGGATGGAGTGTTGAGGAAGACAGACAAGGAAATAACCTTAATAAAGTGATATAATTCCTACTGCAACAAACTGGACAGAGATAAAGGTGGCAATGTTAGAGGACAGCATGGGTCCTCAAATAACTGTTTTCTTCAAAGTTGCTTTGTTGTAACATTGATGAGGAAAAGAGGTTTTGTTATATGTTCTTTGACTTAAAGTTGCAGTTTCCAAGAACCTATGGATTTTGAGAGAGGTTCAAGAGATTTAGCTGGGCTCACCCTTTTGGTTCAGGTGCTAGCAAGCTGCTGCAGCAGCCAGGGCATAAACCACGTAAAGGACCGAAAACTGGGCAGGAAGAACAACCAAAATTAAACAAAAACTTTTTCCTCTTCATTCAAAATATACTTCTTCTTCTTCAATCTTAAAAAAAAAAAAAAGGGAGGGGGGAGGTGGGGTGACCACAGTCCACATACATCCCAGGGTCCTAAGTTCTCATCCCAGGACTGGTGGGAGCAACCAAGATGAATAACTAAAATAAAATGCTTCCTCCGCTCTCTTCCTGCCTGCCGGCCTCAGCTTGCCTTCATTCCTGCCTGTACCTTTCCTATTAACAAAAAAAGCTGAACATAAATGGCATGTTTGGGGATGGGAGAGCTGTAGGGCGTATGAGCAAGGAAGAACATTAGGCTATTTTCCCAGTTTCTTGCCCAGATACTGTGTTAAAACCCCATGAGGTGTTCTTTCAATTTTCTCCCAACTCGTAGTGAGTTTTCTTCATCCTCATGAGCAAAGCACACCAGAATTATATCTATGTTACTGCTTGCAGTAAAGAGGAAAGAGAGGAAATGAAGGGCAAAAATAAAAATTTTTTAAATTAAATTTACATCCCGGTTATTGTTTTTCCACTGGGAAAAGCAATAATCACATGCAATTGTAACTTGATTTGGGAAATTCTGTCAGTAGATGGGTTTCTATGTGCTAGCTAAAATTTAAGGAATTCTACTGCTAAATAAATTAATAAACTCAGATATTTATGGTCATGTCCAAGCTTCCTGTGTCAAACACAGACACCTCACACCATGCAGACTTTATTTGGCTAAGATGGTCCTTTCAAATTTCCTTACTCCTCGTTCCACAATCAATTCACAGCCAAAAGTTCAATTCTGTATAATGCTGAGCGGTATTTTTTCACAAATGCACCCTTCAGTGCCTTTAATACACACACACACACACACACACACACACACACACTCACCCTCACCCCACATAATTGCCATTAAGTCCTTCTGAGTTCAAATTTTCCTAAGAAATAGCAGGAATTAAGTCTCCAAAGTATCAGAATCTCAGAGTTTTCAATAAAAGGAAGCAAATAAAATGGATTTGCAATCGACAGTCTCTTGTCATAGTTGACTTCCATGAATAGTGCTGTCAGTGAGTTTGAGAATGTGGGCGTCAGATCTGATTTGGAGAGACTAGCTGTCACATGTAGATCCATTGCCACATCTCTTTGACCAATCTCTGATTTCAGTTGCAGCTATAACAAACTAACCCAGGCCACAGTAACAGGCCACTTTATTCTTTTTTATTTTATTTATTTACTTACTTATTTTTTGCCTCAGGGCTTTCTCTGAAGACTCATCCTCTGAACAATGCTCCAGCAACCATCGTACAGGATTTCAAGAAGTTAAACCCTGAGGGTAGTCCTTAAGCAATGGAGGGTGAGAATTAGTGGATACATCTCGGCACTCCAACTTTAAGAAAAAAGAGCAATTCTGAAATAAATTCTGTATAGATCCTTAGAAAGCCCTTAACTGTAATGAACCCTGTCTTCCACAGCAGTAACCAACTCAATAACACACTTTCTCTGTATCACTCTATAGTCAACTACATCACATCACAGAATTTCATTTGGCAAGTCGAAGGATATTGGTGATATTTTGCGAAGAGATTTCTATCTAAACAATTATTTGGGGCCAGAGGCCTGGTAAGAGTGGATTAGAATGAGTGAAATGAAACTTTAATAAGTTACATACATACCAAGTACCAGTTTACACTCTAAAGAGCACAGGCGAATCCATGCCCCACAGTCCTCCTTCTAACACAACTGTGAGATAACAGAAGATATTTACAGGCCTCTAAAACCCTCGTAAATTCCTAAGTGATAAGAGAAGTGGGAGTATCTTTTGTTTTATTGAGTTGATTCTGGTGGTTTCCCAGATGGGCTCTGATCACCAGAAAGACCAAGCTTTGATTAGAAGACTAGAATTTTCATTCGTACCCCTCACCCTCCAGAGAGGGGAGTGGGCCTGGAAACAAAGTTAGTGAGTGATCATGCTTACATGAGGAAGCCTCCATAAAATCCTAATAGTACCAAGTTTTGAGAAACCTCTAGGTTTGGGAACACATCCACAGTGGGAGGGTAATACACCTCGCTCAGTTCCACGGGAACAGAAGCACCAGCACATGGGACTGTCCCAGACTTCACCCCATGTATCTTTTTATCTGACTATTCATCTGCCTCCTTTTCCATGTTTTTAATAAAATGATTGATTTTAAGTATTTCCCTGAGTTCTGTGATCCCCTTTAGCAAATTAATTACAGCCAAGCAGGGAATTGTGGGAATCTCTAATTTGTAGTCAAGTTGGACAAAAGTTGAGGGTAACCTGGGGACCGAGTACTTGTGATTGGCATCTGAAGTGATATGGGATGTGTTGTGGGACTGACCTTTTAATGTGTGAATCTGACACTATCTCCAGATAGATATTTCAGAATTGACTTAAATAAGACATCCAGCTAATTTTATGGGGAACTGTTTGATCTGGGGGTTGCAGGAGGTGGGGTGGGTAGAGATCCACACATATGATGACCAGAGATGTCAGAAGTGAAATGTCCCCTTTGAATGGAGTCATAGTTTCTATAAGAAGTTTCTATAAAAAGAAGATTCTTATTTTTATAAAAATAATATGTTGCCAAGAATGTTGAACCTGAATCTAACGAAGCCATTAGAATAAACTTAGAGTTTACAGGAAAGACAATTGACCAGAGGGACAAATTTAAAACACCACAAAGACTCAACCAAACGCAGACTATGGGATATCCAATGCCAACAGTAATCGATCTTCCTTCACAGAGTCACGGAGGAGAGTAAACAACAATAAGCAGTACCGAGTGGGGGATAGAAGACCCAGGCTGTGGCTTTAATTAAGAATTTTAAACACTTTACTCAAATAGGCTTTAGAATAAGGATGCAAAATTACCCAGTATTTCTCTTGATGATTTATTTTGCTAAGCGTAATCACCTCCAGTTCTAGCCATGTTGTTGCAAAAGGCAAGATTTCATCTTTTTGTCATAGCTGAATAGTATGCCACTGAGTATATATACAGCATCTTCTCTATCCAGAAATATTTGAATTTTTAAAATAGTTCTCATATGACTTGAATTTCTGTAGATTGTTCTCGCCCCGGCCTGGTGGCTAACGCGCAGACTGTGGAAGTCATGGACTCTTTAGTTTTTTGTTAATTGGAATCATAGAATATATCAACTAATGTTCTTACTTAAATCCAAAGAATTTTAAATAAAATACCAAAACTTGCGATGCTAGTTATTAGTCAAACTGTAATTAGAATTGTGTTCCTCTCTCTTAAATGAAGGCACTTTCTAGTACACCCTCCACTGAAAAGTTAATCATCATCAGTTCAAATGTCCCTTGTGCCACCACCTTTTCCCTACTCACTTCTCTAACCCTTGTTAACTCTTGGTTTGTAATCCATCTATGTCATTTTTTTTTAACATAAAGAACATTACAAAAATAGAATCACGGAGCATGTAACATTTTGAGATCATTTTTTTCACTCAGCATAATTCACTTGAGGTTTGTCCAAGTTATCTTGTTATTCACTTTTGATTGTAGACATTTCAAATGGTGCAGGAATACCCCTTCTGTCTTCCCTGACCAAAAAAAAAAACCCTACTCCTCCATAAAAGCAATGATAACACTAGCAAACACCCTCAGGATAAACTTAATTAGAACTCCTGAAATTAAAGACTTGCAACATTCCAGTATGTTGTGGGTTTGGGGGGTTTTGTTTGTTTGTTTGTTTTAGGAAAGGTGCAGGTAGGAATGAAGGCAAGCAAGCAGGCAGGCAGGGTGAGAGAGGGGAAGAACACTTCATTTTTACAGAGTTGTTCACATTGGTTGTTCTCTCCACCCTGGGTCTTGAACGTGAGACCTTGGGATAGATGTAGACTGTACCCAGGTTATACCAGACCACTAGGCCACCAGGACACAACCTATTAAATGTTTTAAAGAAACAATTGATTCTGGTAAGAACTATATAACGTGGTTTTTAACTTGCCTTCATTTTACCCTTAGTGCTGTGGAAGCCTTGAAATTCAATAGGAGCACGAGTATAGTAGGTGCAACAAACAGCAGTTCCGCAGTCACTGGAGGGAAACAAATGGGTTTGGAGATTCCTTAAAGCTTTATCCCCAGAGGATTGTCACTAATTGAACTAACAGCTCTCTTATCAGAGTTTGTCTTTATTTGACCTATTTCAGATTACAGCCTGTGAAAAGTTTGATATACAGAGCATATGTCCAAAAAAAGAAGAAGAAAAAATATCCGTGGCCTTTTCAGGGCAGTAACTCAATACACGGGAAACGGAGCCCTGGCAAAGGCATATCCAGACCCTGTGTCATCTACTACTAGATTACAGGTAGGGAGTCTTTGAAAAATCATAATTTCTTCTGGTTCATTTGAGTTGATAAGAAAATAACTCTCAAGTTTGGGTTGTGAGCAGCAAAAGGAAGCGACTTCCTGATTATTGCATCTGGGGCAAGAACAATTACACAACAACATCACTTCTATGAAATAGGGAGGATGAAGTAAATGCTGGATCCATAAAAAGAAGTACAAATGTTCTCAAGCAGTAAGGTATAGGGTATAGATTCTCTTGTTTGCTTCATAAAAGGGTGTTTCATGGTCACAAATGTAGTCATTTTCAGAAAGATCCTGATAATCAAGGTTAGCATGTTCATGAGAGTGGTTGTAAGAACAGTGGAAGTTTCTGTAAGCTTGAAGTAGAAAGTGAGGTTGGATTTGGCTAGCCAAATTATGTACAAGGTAAGATGTCAGACTAGGAAAAAAGGTTTGATTTATTGTCCATCACTCTTCTGAGCTTTGATCTATTCCCCACTGACTATATTCAAATGGGTGCCATATATGTCAGCTTCTCAATTTCCAATCCCATTAAAATAAGGGTTCTCTTATCACAAGGATAGGAGAATAAATTCATGATCAACACAGTCATAAGAAGGGTAAAGCTACAAACATTAAGTGAAAGGAACCCAGAGTTTTTCCTGTGATGTTTATGTTTTCAATACACAAGGAAATTTGGTTTACATGTACCCAAATATGGGTAACAGAAAGGTCACAATATGCTGAGGGAACCCAATGAAATGAGGTAATATCTGAGACTTGTTTTCCAGAAGCTCTGATAAATGGTTTCAAAGGTCATGCTTCTTAAAATCTTTTGTCAAAACGCACATCTTTTCCTATTAAGTTTCTTTAACTGAATAGAGGTAAAGGCCATGCTACCAATTCAGGAATATTATATCATTTTCCCTAGCACATATTCAACAATCGATGAGGTTAATGTGATTCAGCATGAACACATATGCACACCTCTGTTTCCTCAGTTCTCATGAGAATTTGTGTCTCTGGGAAAGAAGATTTTTTTTCCAGAATGGACTGGACAGCATGTAAAAAGGAAGGGGGTTTAAAGCACGGGGGTCGAGCTAAGAGGTTGTATTTAGAAAGAGGGCAGGAGATACTCCCAAGGAGAGAGTGGGTCATCCAGAGAGGAAGTGACCCTTGCAGATGGGAGACCTCAATTTTAAGAGGTCTAACAGCTTGCTTTCTATCCCCAACCTGTTGTTAAATATTCCCAGATGGGATACATTTTCTTTCTGACCCATTAGTGGTCTTCTTCTTGAATTGATTGGAAGGTTTCACAGGTTATGATAGATTTCTGTTCAGTAGCCCTGAGCCTTGGCATGTAGATTTGGAGTCTTGGCTGTTTACCTGTACTTAAAACTTAATTGTACCGGCTTCTTGACTTTTGGTATGTTAAACTGCTCTGTGCTGATGACTGGGTTAAATCAGTTACATGGATCTATTATTTTCTGGCTCTGGATTTTCCTTTTCCTGCCCTCTGCTCATATGTGGCTAGCTACCTGTCAAATGTTTGCTTGGGTTTTTAAGTTGGAACAAAATGATGAGAAAGGCTTTGTGAGGTTTGGGTTGATTAATAAATGTTATCAAGTCTCTGAAAAGCCTTCTATGTAAGAAGCAGGAGCTCTTTAAGAGTGCGAAGGCATGGTTTCCTTGAAATAAAAATGCGAGAACACTAGAGTTATAAGCTGAAGGGAAGTGATAACATTTAGTGACCTATTAGTAAACTGAGACATAATACTCAGAGCTCTAGGTACATCTGTTAATATCATTAAATAGATACCAAAAATATTAGGCCCATTCTTCTGGTCCTTGACTATTTTGATATAAATATTTGTTTTGTGTTCATCTCAGTCTATTGAAAACAGTGCTGCTGTCTAGAAATGCTTATGGGCACTCACGAAGGCCCCAGGTGAGTGTCCCCATATGCCAATATTATGACTAAACTGGCTCTTAAGGTTCTTACTATGATTCCAAGACTCTCTGCAGCAATAACTATCAAAGAACTTTGAAAACCTACAGGCTTATTACATCTAAGACCTCGAAATTACACAAGACACCTGGGCAACAGTGAGGTCACAGGTAAAGGGAGAGAGCATGCAAAGCCTCTGGGGTCTTTTCCTGGTGTAGAGGGGAAAGTTCAAGGGCTCACTCCTTATTGGTGAATTTAAAACATAAGAGCAGGAATTTAAAGCTTTACAGAGAGAGGAAAAGAAGACAGGGGAAAACACAAGTCAGTCCCAACTGATTACTTAACGAAATCAACCAGGATCTTAAAAGAAAAGAGCCTCGCAGAAGGAAGGCAGCTTTGCTGGTGTGACTGGCAAGGTGTTTGTTGGAGATAGCTGTTTTCCGCATCAAAACTTAAGTTGGCACATGCATTGCAAAAAGAAAAGCCAATTGTCTGGGTTTACAATAAAATATTCTGGCCACCATCCAGAAGTTGTAATAACTTCAGTACTTAACAAGAGTTAGCAATAGAGTAATGAAATCATTTATGAGTAATGTTTTGGTTAGTAAGTAAAGAATATTGATTTAGAAAGATATTTAGACAAATTATAAATAATTAATCGGAGTCCAATAATTTCTGCTAGATTTTTCATAAGATACAAACCTGCTCCCAACTCTTGAGAAACCTGTCTATTCAGATGTTACCTGCTTATGTGTCCTAGAAATACTGAGTTTCTGGGATGAGGATACACCAGGCAGGTATAGTTTTCTTTAAATGAGGAACATGAATGCAGAATAGATGCCGTTGAATTTGGTTACACAAGGGTTGGTTAAGAGTACCTACAGTAAGGTCCCTTTCATCAGGTTGTAGAGTATCTTTGTTTAGATGGTTCCTGGTTATAAACCATGATGGAAGAACTCTTTATCTTCCAGAAGCACACTGAAGAAAAATTGCTTTACTAAATTTTTTTTTTTAAGTTAAGGTACAGCCAGGAATGAAGGCAAGCAGCCAAGCACACAGAAGAGAAAAGAGGGAGAAGTGCTTTTTTTATATAGACGTTCCTCTTGATTGTTTCCCTGGACTCATCTTGAGCTGGGAACCTTGAGATGTGTGCAGACTGCATCAAGGTGAACTAAATCACTAGACCACCAGGGCACACCAAAATATGGTTATTTTTTAACAGAAATAATAAAGACTTTTAAATATGAAGGATAGTTTCTGTTTTAAGTGATGGATCAAAAGAAGCAGGAATCAGAAGCATTGTACATCCATAATTATTTCTAAGAATGAGAGTTCGTTATATTAATTGACAAATGATGCTTGTTATTTCTGTGAAATACATACATAAATAGAGAATACATATTTGAGGCAACGTTGTTTTACACCATATTAAGTGTGCAGATTTACTCTTCATCAAATAAATGACATTTGATAGTTGGACTGAGAAAAACACAAGGCAAGTATAAAATAATAACATTTATTTGGGGTCTTAGATTAGCAAGTTAGAGGACATGATTTCAGATAACAAATCAAATTATGTCCTGGTAGGGTATTTGTTTAAGAGGTTTTTAAAGGATAAAACTACAAAAACCATCAAGAGTTAGGCTTGTCAGATAAGATAGACTTCCACCTAAAAAGGGAAACACAAGACAAAGATAGACGCTCCATTATGATCAATGGGTTAATCCATCAAGAAGAAATAACTATAATTAACATATATACACCCAACTCAGAACCACCTAAATACATTTTAAAAAAAAATGTAAAGGGAGACATTGACAAAAGCAACACAAAAATAGATGATTTCAACACCACTTTTACATCAACAGATGGATTAATCAGGCAGAAAATCAATTAAGAAATAAAAGCCCTAAATGAAGTAATAAACGCATGGATCTAACAAACTTATACAGAACTCTCCACCACAACAAAAAAGATCCTTCTAATGTACACATGAAACACTCTCTAGGATAGACAATGATCTGAGACATAAAACAAGTCTTAATAAAATTAAAAATATTGAAATTATAGTTTTTCCTTCAGCCACAAAGTGTGAAACTTAAAATGAATCAGAAAAACAAAATTAGAAGAATCACAAAGCTGTGGATTTAAACAATATGTTTCTGGACAACTACTGGATGAAGAAATTAAAGAAGAAATTTTAAAAATTGTATGAAAATAAAGAGTCAAGCTACCAGAACATACAGGAAACTACAAAAGCAGATCTAAGAGGAGAGTTTACAGTGATGCAAGCACAGATCAAAAAAACAAGAGATGTCCTAAATTAAATATCTAACTGCATGCCCTAACTAGTAAAGAAGAACTAAAATTCAAAATCAGCAGAAGGAAGGAAATAATAAAAATCAGAACAGAATTAAATAAAAAATAAGAAGACCATTCAAAAATCAATGAAACTAAAAACTGATTATTTGAAAAAATAAACAAAATTGATAGACCTTCAGTCAGACTCATGAAAGAAAAATAAGAAAGAGAACAAAAGAATCAGAAACAAGAGAGGAAATCACTACAAATATTCCATAAATACAGAAGATCCTAAGAGAGTGCTATAAACAGCTTTATGCCAACAAATTCACCAATCTTGAAGAAACTGACAGATTTATAGAATCCTAAAACCTTCCAAAACTGATCCAGGATATTATAGATAACTTGAACAGACCAATCACAAACATGGAGGTTGAAGCAGTAATCAGAAGTCTCCTAAAAAATAAGAGTCTAGGATCAGATATCACCACTAGTGAATTCTACATTAAAAAATGACCTAATATTGATCTTTCTTAAACTCTTCCACAAATAGAAGAGAAGGGAAAACTACCAAATATGTTCTATGAGCCTAACATTACATTGATTCCAAAATCAGGTAAGGACAGTATCAAAAAAAAAAAAAAAGAAAAGAAAAATTACAGACCAATATCACTGATGAATATAGATGCAAAAATCATATACAAAATTTTGGCAAACTGAATTCAAGAATAACTTGAAAAAATGATACATCATGATCAAGTATGGTTTATTCCAGGGCTGCAAGGAAGGTACAATACATGCAGTCAATCAATGAACTGCACCACATTAACAAAGGGAAAAACAAAATCATGCGGTCATATCAATAGATGCAGAGAAAGTATTTAACAAGATTCAACACCCATTCATGATAAAAAAAACTAGCCAAAATGGAAATAAAATACCTCAAAATAATAAAATTTATATATACATGACAAAGCCACCGTTAAAACCATACTCAATAGTGAAAAACTTAAACATTTTGCCTAAGATCTGGAACAAGACTAGGATGCCCACTATCACCACTATTATTCAACATAATTCTGGAAGTTTGGACAAAGCATTAAGACAAAGAAAATCAAATTGGAAATCAAGAAACAGAATTATCATTATTTACAGGTGACACGTTATACTTAGAAAAGTCAAAAAAGTGTGAAAAAGCTGGTAGAAACAATAAATGAATACAACAAAATGGCAGGGCATAAAATCAACACACGAAAATCAATAGCATTTTTATATGCAAACTAGGATCCAGAGGAAAGAGAAATCAAGAAAGAAATTCCATTCACAATGGCACCAAAAAAAGGTAAAATGCCTGGAAGTAAACTTAACCAAGGAGGTAAAAGACCCATACACTGAAAACTGTAAGACATCGATAAAAGAAATAGAAGAAGACAAAAACACATAGAAGAATATTCCATGCTCATGGATTGGAAGAATTAACTAATAACTAAAATGGTCATCTTAAAGCAATATATAGATTTAATGCAATTCCTATCAAAACTCCAGGAACATTTATCAAGGAAGTTTAATAAATAATACTGAAGTTTGTATGGAACCACAAAAGACCTTGAAAAGTCAAAACTATCCTCAACAAAAAAGAAGAAAAATGGAGGAATTACATTCTTTAACTTCAAAGTATACAGTGGAGTGATTGCCATCACACCAATATGATCTTGGAACAAAAATAGACAAAGATACCAGTGGAATAAAATTGAGAACCAGAAATAAAACTATGCCTACATGGTTAGTTAATTAATGACAAAGGAACTGAGAGCATAAATGGCAGAATAAAATAGTGCTTGGGAAAACTGGACAGTCACCTGCAAAAAAAGAAAAAAAGAGAAACTAGATTATTTATTGGTTCCATATACAAAAATTAATCTTAAATGATCATAGACTTGGATGTAAGACTGAAACTATAAGTAGATAGAGGGAAGTATAGGGAACATGTTCCATGACGTCAGCCTCAGAGATGTCTTTGGGGAAGTGACACCTATAGCAAAGGAAACTAAAGTAAAACTAAACAATTGAGAGGGACTACACGAAACTGAAATGTTTCTACACAGTGAAAGAAATTGCCACTAAAACTAAGAGGCAACCCACTGAATGGGAGAAGATATTTGCATAACTTAGGTCCAACAATAACTTAATATCCAAAATACAGAAAGAGCACAACTATAAAAAAAGAAAAGAAAACAAGGCAGAACTGCTGATTAGACACATATTCTAAAGAAGATACACAGTTGATCCACAGACACATTTCAAGAAAAAAAAGCTCTGCATCATTACCATCTGAGAAATGCAAATAAAAGCCACAATGAGATATCACCTTACACTTGTGAAAATAGGCTTTATCAAAAAAAAACTAGAAACAAGTGTTGGAGAGGGTGTGGAGAAAAAGGAACACTCCTATACTGTTGGTGAGAATATAAATTAGTGTAACCTGTTGGAAAAAAGTATAAATAAAGCTGGATCTGCCATTTGATGCAGCAATCCCACTTTTAGGCATATACCCAGAGAACACAAAATCTCTAATCAGAAAAAAAACTGCACCCCCAGTTCATATCAGCACAACTCTCAATAGCCAAAATATGGAAACAATCTAAACACCTGTCAACAGATGACTGAATTAAAAAAATGTAGTTATATACCCAGTGGAATTCTATACAGCGGATAAAAAATGATGAAATTGTGACTTTTGCAACAACCTCGATGGAACTGGAGGGGATTATGCTAAGTAAAATAAGCCAAGAAGACAAAGGAAGTACAGGATGTTTTTACTCATGTGAAATATAAAGAAGTCAAACAGGCATGCCCTGCTGGAGTAGTAGTTAGGTCCTGCCTCTGGCCAAGTGTGGCCCACATACAGTCCAAGGACCTGAGGTCATATCCCAGGGTCCCGGGAAACAACCAACATGAACAACTAAGTAGACATAAATAAAATGCCTATTTATTCTCCCTTTTCATTCCTGCCTATACTTTTCCTTTAAAAGATAAAAACAGACCTTAAAACATTCAAGGATCAAGAACTATGGGGGGCAGGGAAATAAGGAATGGGAGACAAGGGAAGGAAGGCGTTAACGAAGTGGTGACAAAGGACACTGGGACTCTGGTGGTGTGTGGTGTGAAAGATACACAAAGTGAGGTGACAAATCCAATATATTAATAAGCATTAAGTGATGTAGAATACTAAAATAATTTTAAAAAAGAATTAGGATTGGTTAAATATTATATTCCCTGCAATTGACTGACTTTTAGTCAAGTTGGCCTTGGTTACTTAGGGAGAGAAGAAAAAAATTACTTTTTACAGTTCTCAGAGAAGGCCATGCCGAGCTAGAAGCTGGTTTTACCAGTTAGTAAATAGTTTTTAAACGTTAAAATTTGAGTATTGTGCAATTTGGAGCACAAGATGGAGTCAATTTAGTCAGTCTCCAACATCCTTTTTCACAGTAAAATGGCACAGTAACTTTGAAAACAATTTGTACTTCCTCAAAAAAATAAATATATTATTACCATGTGACTCAGGAATTCCACTCCTAGGTATATGTCTAAGAAAAAAATGAAAACATACTTACACAAAAAAGGTACACAACTATTCATGGCAGTATTATTCATGACAAAAAAAGTAGAAAAAACTACAGATGCACACCCGTCTTATATATGGGTGAAAAAATGTCAGTATCACTACAATAAAATATTATCTGGTCATAAACAGGAATAGAATTCTTATACGTTACCACATGGATGAACCTTGAATTATTAAGTGAAAGAAGTCAAACACAGACAGTCGTTTTTGTATAATTCCATTTAAATGAAGTAGCCAGAATAGGCAATTCCCTAGAGACAGAAAGTCACTTTTTGATCACCTAGGAGGTTGGGCATATGGAAGGTTAGGTGGAAATGAGTAGTAACTGCTAATATGTTTCTTTGGGGACGATGAAAATATTTTGGAATTAGTGGTGATTGTTGTACCACTACGAAGTTTAGGTATCTAGTTTTGTATCATGAGTATACTAAAAAACTAATTAATTGAAAACTTCAAAAAGATGAATTTTATGGTTTGTGAATTATTATCTCAAAAGAGCTATTATCAGTACACTCTGGTGACTCAGGCTCCAGTCCATAGTCCAGAGAAAGCCCAAAGACCCCGTGTTGCCACCCAGAGCTGGGGGAACAATGAAAATAAACAACAAAATAAATTAAAAATGCTTCTTCTTCCTCTCCCTTCCTGCCGCCTGCCTGCCTACTTGCCTTCATTCCTGCCTGCTTCCTTCCTAATAAAAACAAAACAATTATTCTTAAAAAGTTTAATTTACTTTGTATTTCTGAATAGTATTTCATAGTATGTGTGTATCACAGTTTGTTTACTCATTCATCCACTGGTGGACATGTGGATTTGTTTCCCGTTCTGAGCGCTTATGAGTAAGTACTGATCGTTTGATATGGAACAACTCATTTTAAAGCACACAAACAACTCTTACTTTCATATTGCAACCTCCCAATTTAGGGAAAATTCATGTTAAACTCTCCCGAAGTAGTATTATTATTGCTATTATCATTAGCATTATGTTAATAGTTGTGTTTCTTAAATTCCTTTTATTAATAAATATACAAGACTCCATTTCCATTCCTTTATTTTGCTAAAGTTCATATGTTTAATAGATTTGTGATATGTCCATATTATATATCAGAACAGTTCACTTCTTTGTCCAGTATCAGGGCCCAGTGTTTTATTTCTTTTCTCACGTGCTAGGATTATTTGGTATATTTATTTACTTTCATTGTCTGTCTCTTTTACTAGAATGTATACTCCATTATAAGAGAGACAAAGCTTTTGTTTACAATACATTTTAATCTGTTTTAGCGGTGCAGGTTCACTCTTTATCAAACATGTATTATATCACACCTACCACCAACTTTCTATTAATCCTCCACCCCTGTCCATTGGGCCTGCACTATCCTTTGTTCCCACCTTCCACTCCTTTCCCTGTGTAACGCAGTTCTGTCATCACAGTCCAAGGGTTAGTTTTTATTTTGTTTGTTCTTTGCTTTGTTTCTCTATATCCCACTTCTGAGTGGAATCATCATTATCTGTTTTTCTCTTTCTGTCACGTCTGTCTTTACCCCAGCTCCTGGCATAGTGCCAGACATGGAGTCAGTGCTCACGGAAGAGGAAATAAATGAGTGTGTGGGGCTTGTTTGCATTTATATGGCAAACACCTGCATTTATAGATCTCATCATTTAGTGAGTTATCCATCTTTGAGAGACAGCTATTATTGCACCGTTTTTTTTCTGTTGTTATAGCAACCCACTGGTCTCCAGAGCCACAAATTAATTCAGATGTACTTTTCTCCTCAGAAGACCAAGCAGGATTTTCAATTATGAAAAAATGATGCCATTATAAAACACATTTCTCATACTATAGAGGAGGCATTAAGAGGTTTTCTCTATCTTTTCTGAAGACAGCAGTGAATAAGAAAGGAAATAAATCTATTCAAACCAGCAAATGCTATGGGAGGAAAAGCAGTATGACACTACTAACTCTTTCACAATTCCTGCAAGTTCTGGTCCTTTCCACGTACATATGTGAATTTGGTTGTTTTATCTGATCAAATTGTTTTGAAATATAATTGCTGAAAAACAAAGAACTGTGAAGAACTCTATTATAGCCTAAATAAATCTTTACTCCTTATTGTCCATTGCTTAGAATCTCATGTTAAATTAGCAAGTGGTAATAATTTTATAAATTTTCCCCTTAAAAGATCCATCATAAAGTAGCTCTCCCTCTCTTTCACCTCACATTTTAGGGACAGAATCTGAGAAGGGTTTTATTAAACTGGATTAGTCATCATAGAAAACTAATCATTATTAATTCGATAAAATGGAATTAATCTGGGCCATTCAACCTGAACCAATATATCTATATGGATTCTGGTACCAAATTTTCAATCCAGACACTATATGCTATAGTACCCTTTTGACAGCATTGCCATTGTATATTATTGAACATGAATGAATGTATGAAAGTATTACTGATAATGTCAAAGCCAGGAAGTGAGCTAATCTATGTGTGGGTGCGTGCAATGAGAACTTCATTTTAATCTTCTAGAACTCTCTATGGTTTATTCTTTCAAATAAGCACTGAATGCTACACAAGATTAAATCTGGTGTCAAACATTTGAGACAGCTTAAACTAGTTATCTGTCCACTGATACAAATTAAAAGTGGTCCACTAATGGAAGATGTTGCCAGGAGAGGATCAGATGTTTAGACATACAGATTTTTGCACTGATTGCTTGATAGTCACTATATTCCAGGTCTAATCTAATTAGAAATTTGGCTATTTAATTATTACTATAACTTGATATGGTTGGGTACTGAATCAGATTTACAAAACCATCAAGAATCAATGTAAGAATGTCATGCTATTAATATTATAATTATAAATATAACTTTCAAGTATTTATACTATTGATTCAATGTATATATACACATATGTGTGCATATATATATACTTGTGATTCAATCTTCAAAAGACAAATTATTGTCAGAAGGTTGCTTTGTAGACATGGATTCACAGAGTAATAAATAATCTGTCAAGATAATATGAGAAGCAGGTGCATTTGTATTCATTGCAGGGTTAGACCAAAATGGACAGTTTCTCTGTACAGAGTTGGATATAAAATGTCCAGGATGGCATGACCACATCTTTCCTGGGCTTCTCTGCTGGAACTCCTCTATACCGTGTTACCACATACTTTCTTATACATTATTTTTATAGCTTAATCTTTTCCTCATGAGATTAATAGTTAAACTGTGGAAAAGGGCTTATCTTGCCTCAGTAAAATTACACATCATCTGAAATTGTTTTCTTTGCAATTGAATTCTTTGAGGGTCATCTTATATTCCAATTTCCAATTGTGTTTGTGTGGAGAGGACCTGAACGTGCTTCTGCCCTCCATGTACTGCTGTATCTTTAACCTGTCATCAGCACAGCATTCACTGAACAAGTTTCAGTGATCTCATCATGTAAGTAGTAATAATTTTTATGAAATTGCAATGTGCAAAGGGCACAATGAAGGATACCTTTTATGATGTGTTTAAAATGAATTTCATACATTTTGAAATGGATTAACTATGTTTTGGTGCTGGTACAGTAAAACATTGATTATACTCCATCCTGTTTTCCCATGTTCAAATATGTGAATATTGAAGAATCAATAATTACCATACTCTGTTCACTTTAAGATAGAAATTCTTATATCAATTCAAACCAAAGAAATAATAAAATAATTAAGGTCCACATCTAGCACCCAGATCCCAGGGCTGTTCATGGTTTGCACCTTGTCATCTCAGCTGCCTGATCCACACATATGACCTGAAAACTAATATTAGTAGAAAAGTGCAAAAAATTGTTCTCTGTGTAGAAATGTAATAAATGTGCAGATTTTAAGGGAAAATAAATAACAAAATGGGAGATTTAAATGCTACTAGCATATCAGTATTATCATGTCAATACTTAAATACAAACGATCTACATAATATACCAGTCAAAAGAGAGAGAGAAGCAGAGTGAATGAAAAACATGAGCCAAACATATGTTGTTTAGAAGATGCTCCCTTGACGTTCAGTGAACTTAACTAGGTTAAAAATAAATGGTTGGAAAAAACATACCAAGTAAACATTAATTTTTCAAAACCAGGAGTGGCTAGATCAGTATCTGAAATAGTAAACTTCTTAGTATAGATGCACCCTGGTGGAGAAGAGTTAGGGCTATAGCCTCTGAAGGCCACATATCCCCAGGTTTGAGTCCCAGGCCCAGGGGGAACAGAATGCACATTACTTTTCATATTTCCATGGAATATTCACCAAACTCACCATATCCTATACCATAAAGCAAAACTCAACAAATGTAAAATAATTTAAAAACCACACGGTATATGTTTTCTGACCATATGTATATTTACATATATATTTTATTTATTTATTTATTTATGTTTTAAAGAAAGGTTTAGTCAAGAATAAAGGCAAGAAGGCAGGCAGACAAGAAGAAGAGGAGGGAGAAGCATTATTTATTTATTTTTATTTAGTTGTTCACACTGGTTGCTTCCCCCGAGACCCAGTACTGGAACCAAGGGGCATGTGATGTGGCATGCTCCTTCAGAGAAGACCGACCCAACCGCCACTCCACCAGGGTGCACCTGAATTGTGCACTTTTAAATGGCGAATTTTAGGTTTCTGAATTATATCTTAGTTTTTTAAACTTCACTCTCCAGGTGTACCCTGCTAAAATAATGTTCAGGTCAATTGCCTCCAAAGAACATAGGACACATACCCCTGGGTTTGAGTCCTAGGTGAGGCGGGTGGGGAGGTGGAAATAAAAAAAAGTGCTTCTTCCTTCTCTCTCCTCCACCCATTCTGACCATATTTAAGTCAAACTCAAAAGCAATAATAGAATAACAGTTTTAGAAAATCTCAAAACACATATAAATAAAACACAATTGAAAATAATCCATGGGTAAAAAAGGAAATCTCAAAGGGATTTTAAGATAGAATTGACTAGAAATGAAAACACAACATACTAACGTATGTTGGATGCAGTTTAAGCATTCTTTTTTTGCTTCCTTCCCTAGCCCCAAATCTCAAACCCAGGTCCCTGAGCATTATTACATGGCCTGCACTGAGGCTGCTGAGTCCCAGGGATAGACCAGTCCAAGCATTCTAGAAAGTGAAATGTGTAGCATCAAATGCTTACATAAGATATAAGAAAAGACTCCAGTGAATAGTCTTAAGTGCCTACCTTAAGGCACTAGAGAAAGGAAAAGGAAAATAAACATAAAGAAGTAGAAGATGGGAAATAATGTACAATGTATACTTCAGAGCAGCCTTTAATAAGACTGGAAATAAAAACACTAAGAAAAATCAATGAAATAAAAGACTTTCTTTTTAAAAAAATCAGTAAGATGGAAAAACGTTTAGTAAGACTGGCAAAAAACTGAAAGAAGGAAACACATCACCAACACAGGAATGAAAATTGGGTATCACTCCATAGCCTGCAGCAGCAACTAAGATAACAAAGGAATACTACACAAAACATTTCACTAATAAATGTAACAACTTAAAAGTAATAGACTCCTTTTGAAAAAAAACACAAATTCAACCAACATGACATAGATGTTCTCAACAACCAATAGAAATAGAACTTATTTCAGTGGCTCATAAGAAAGAAATCTCCAGGCCCAGATGGCTTCATAAGCGAATTCTAACAAATATTTAAAGAGGAATTAACAACAATTTTACATAATCTCTTCCAGAAGAGGCAAGAACATTTCCCAATGCATTTTGTGATTGATATAAAAACCTAATATAAAAGTCTGATAAAAAACCAGACCAAAAATTACAAAAAATAAAACTACAGACCAATATCTTTCATGAATATAAAGAAGCCCTCAACAAAATATTAGCACTAAAAAGAATTATGTAGTACAATGACAAATTGGCGTTTAACCCAGGTATTTAAAGTTTGGGTTAAAATTTGAAAAATTAATCAGATCAACAAAAAGAAAAATCATATGATCATATCAAAAGATGCAACACAAAGGTAATTTGACAAATTTATGTATTTGTTTGTTTATGTAGTCAGGTATTTATATTTTTGAAAGGAAAGGTACAGGCAAGAATGAAGGCAAGCAGAGGCAGACAGATAGGAAGAGAGAGAAGTAAGAAGCACTTTATTTTATTTAGTTGTTCATCTTGTTCTCATCGGTTCCAGGAGGCAAACCTGGGACCTTGGGATGTCTGTAGACTGCGTCCAACCCCTACTCCTCCAAGGTGCACCATACTTCTTTTTTTTTTTTTTTTAAGAGTGGTAGGATGGGAGAGGAGAAAGAAGCACTTGGAAATAAGGAAGGGAAAGAGGAAGGAAGGAAAGGAGGGAGGGAGGGAATGAAGCACTTTTATTTGTTCTGGTTGCTTCCCCTGGCCCGGGGTCTCAAATCTGGGTCCTTGGGCTATATATGGACTATGCCACAGCCACAAGTTTAGTGCCTGAGTCATCAGGAAACAGCATTTATGTCAATTTTAAAATATGCTTTCAGCAGCGACAACACAGAAATGACAAGAGTGGGAAGATACGAGATCAATCTTTTCAGTGAAACAACCAATAAACTGCCAAAAAATTACGAAATCAACTTCATTTTGAATGCAAAAATCGAATAAAAATCTTATACAGCAACCAGGGGAAGGTTTGATGAAGAAACTGTTAAGTTTCAGTAATAAAGCACTGTATTCCTTACTGAATCACCTATATCTACATTTCCCCAACTAAGTTGTGGCTATGGATGAAAGCTGAAAACCTGGTGCAACTTGCTGGTGCTAGGAGGAGAAATATCAACCTTGTTTTCAAAAACTTGCAGCTATGTATTTTGTTCTACCTGGTGATCAACATAGAGAATGACCTTTGTTTTAACTCCATTTGGCCAGAGCAGCTTTCTAAGAGACTTGTGACAAAAGCATTTAAAGCATATGCCACCCCCAGCTACTTAGATCAAGAAACAGAAGAGGTAACAAAGCCTGCGAACATCCAAAGCCTGAGATGTAGAAGGTTGTGTAAGATGTGTAAGGTTATTATTCTTGGAGAACAAAGGCTTTGAAAGATTATTTCATATACTTTTCAAATACAGGTATACAAATTTGCAAACAAGCCTACAACCAGACAGTTGCTTAGAAAAAATATGATAGCAATAGGCTAGTACCTTTGGCTGACGTTTGAGCTCCATACAAGAGGAGGAAAGGCTAAGGCGGAACTGGAGGCAATCTGGCTGGATATTAAAGAAATGGCTTAGCTTAGAGTCAATCAGGAAAGAACAACACTTTTGGTTTTTTTTTTTGACATTTCTGTCAGGCCTCTTGGGTGACTGATAATGGAATAGAAACTTCAGTGATCACATAGGACAATATAGTTTTTGCAAAGACAGTTTGAAAAAGTCGCTAAACAAGAAGGTCACTGTAGATTTCAACAGTCAATAACAGAAAATCATGGGGAAGAGGTTATTCTGATTTCTAGAGTTAATATGTTATAATATTCACATTTTCAACAACAAACTCCCAAGGCATTCAGAGAAACATTAAAAAATTGAAGTAAACCACCCATAAGAAAACTCAGACATTGGATATAATACACGAAGTCTTTAAGTCAAATGTATTAAGTAAGCCTAATGAGTTAAAGGAAAGTTTGAACAAAGATAAAAGGAAAACAATATAGAAACGAAATGAGAATATTAATAAAGATATATAAATTATAAAACAATGAAATAGAAGTTGTGGAGTTGTAAGTGAAAATAATAAAAATGAAAAATTCACTGGAGGGTTTCGACAGATTTGATAAGGCAGAAAAAAATCACAAACTTGAAAACAGAGTATTAGTAAAAAGACAAAAGAACAATTAAGGAGAGCTAAAGGAGCTTAAGGGCTCTCCAGGACACCATAAAGAATATCAACATATTTTCTTTGGAAATTCCAGAAAGAGATGAGAGCAAGAGGAGCAGAAAGCATACTTGAAGAAAGAAGGCCCCAAACTTCCCTACTTAATGACTGAGTCTACACCTCCAAGAAGCTCAATAAACTCCAAATCATATAAGCTCATACATACCAACACTGGGATACACAATCCAAAGATTCAAAGACAAAGACAAAGAGAATCTTGAAAGTAGTAACAAAGAAGCAATATGTCATATAGGATCTTTGATATAATTAATAGCCAATTTTTCAGAAGAAACCATAGAGACCAGAATGCAGTAGGATAATATATTTTAAGTACTGAAAAGTAAAAACAAAAACAAAAACAAAACAAAACAAAAACCCGTCAACCAAGAATTCTATGCCTGGCAAAACTTTCTTGAAAAAGTGAAGGAGCAATTAAGATATTTTCAGATAAACAAAACCTAAGATATTTTCAGAAAAACGAGAGCCAGTTACTAGTATATCTGCCCTATAAGAAATTCTTAAGGGAGTCCTTCAAGCTGAAATGAAAGGACACTGTGTTATATCTTGAAGGAATAAGAAAAAAATTTAAAAACTCTGATAAATATAGTTACATAGGTAAATATAAAAGCCAGCGTTATTTTATTGTATTTGGTGAGTTTAACCCTTAAATTCTCCCTATATTATTTTAAAACATAAGCAGAATACAAAAATTATAAATATATGCTATAGACAATAGCATATTTACAGCAATGTATAAACCCGAAATTTGTGACAATTACAACATAGAGTAAATATCTCCTCCCATTCAATGGGTTGCGTTTTTGTATTAGTGGTGGTTTCTTTCACTGCACAGAAATTTTTTAGTTTGATGTAGTCAGATTAACTACCCGTGACAGTTCTGTTTCATTTCTGGGCTCTCTATTTTATTTCACTGGTGTGTGTGTGTGTGTGTGTTTGTTCTAATTCCATATTGTTTTGATAACAATTGCTCTGTAATATATTTTGAAGCCAGGAAGTGCAATTCTTCCACCATTCTTTTTTTCTGAGGATAGCTTTGGCTATTCAAGGTTTTTTTTTTGTGGTTCCATACAAACTTCAGTATTGCTTATTCAATCTCCTTGAAAAATGTCATTGGAATCTTGATGAGAATTGTATTAAATCTGCTTTGGTTAGGTTGGCCATTTTAACTATGTTAATTCTTCCAGTCTGTGGAATCATGGAATATTCTTCCATCTGTTTGTGTTTTCTTCTATTTCTTTTGTTCTCAATGCAGAGGACTTCAACTTCTTTTGTTACATGAGTTCCAAGGTATTTTATCTTATTTTTGGTGCTATTGTGAATGGAATTTCTTTCTTAGTTTCTTTTTTATCTAGTTCATTGTTAACATATAGGAATACTAGTGATTTTTGTGTATTGATTTTATATTCTGTCAGTTGTATTCATGCATTGTTTCTAGCAGTTCTGGGTGGAGTCGTTAAGATTTGCTAAGCATATTATATCTTCTGAAAATAATGATAATTTTATTTCTTCTTTTCTTACTTAGATTCCTTTAATATCCTTTTTTTGCCTCATTGCTCAGGGCAGGGCTTCCAGAACTATGCTGAACAGTAGCACTAAGAGAGGGCAACCTTGTCTTGTTCCAGATCTTAGGGGAAAGGCTAACAAACAAAATGCGCAACTAAATGAATACAGAATGCTTTTTCCTTTTCCTTTCTCTTCCTTCTTGCCTGCCTGCTTAAAAAAAAACTCAATGATCTCAAATAAACAATTTAATTTTTACACCTCAAGGAACTAGAAAAAGAACAAACTAAATCCAAAGGTATCATAGGATATAAACATTCGAACAGATATAAATGAAACAGAGACAAGAAACAAATAGGAAAGATCAAGAAGACTGGAGTTTTGAGAAGATAAATGAAATTGATAAACCTTTAGCCTATGAAAAAAAGAGAAGGCTTGAATAAATAAAATCAGAAACAAAAGGAAAATATTAGAAACACAGAAAAATATAAGATAAGAAATGAATACGATTATATGTAAACGAATTAGATAACCTAAAAGAAACAGATGAATTCTTTAGAAATATAGAAACTGTGACTGAATCTATGACAGAATCCATGATTAATCATCAATAGACAATCTGAACAGACTAATAATGTTAGTGGGAAATTAAATTGCATAACTATATAGACAATAGTGTAGAGATTCCTCAAGAAATTAAAAATAGAACTACCATATGATCCAGCACTTCCACTTCTGGATATATATCCAAAGGAAGCGAAATCAGCTTTGTTTTGTTTTTGTTCTTTTAAAGGAAAGGTGCAGGCAGAAATGAAGGGGAATAGGCAGGCAGGCAGGAAGAAACAACATTTTATTTATTTTTATTTAGTTGTTCATCTTAGTTGTTTCTCCCAGACCTAAGTTGCGGATCCAGGTCCTCGGGATGTATGTGAACCTCACCTGGTAAGCTTACCCATTAGGACACCAGGGCACACCCAAAGTAAGTATCTGAAGAGACATATGTACTACCATGTTGAAGATGTGTAAACAACCTGTGTCTATCGATGGTGAACAGATCAAGAATATATGGTGTATGTGTTTTCTTTCCTCTTAAGTGGGTTGGAATGGAGTTAGGTATTTCCCTTCTTACCTGTGGAGGCTAAGACCAAGTAGAGTTGGCTGTATCCCTTCTCTTTCTACCAGTTAGGCTCTGATAAGATCCCAACAGGTTAGGTAGGCTCTGGTTAAGGAGTTTCACCTGAGGGGAGTCATTATTAGGAAGAGAGTGATCTGGTGTATTTAGAAATGGTTCTTTTTCTTCTCTCCCTGCTGGAAGAATGAGGAGATTTTCTTCCATATTTACTGTGAAAAATGAGATCCTGGAGGAAAATCTCACAATCTCATGCCTCTGTTCCCATGATTGGGTTCCATTGAGTTTAAACTCTACAATCCTCATGGTAGCATCCAACAATTTGTCAATTACAGTTCAGGTTTTCATTCTCTGGTACTGGAGGAACAGTTTCTGCTGCTGGTCTCTGCTCTGGTAAGTGACTCCTTGTATTCATCTGTTTCTCCAATTTTGGTAACAGCTGTCTGCCCTATGTCCTCCCTTCTCTCATGGATCCAGGAAAAGTTATCGATTTTTCATCCATTCAACTTTTGACTTGTTGTTAAGACAGAGTGGTGACTAACTTGTGCAAGATTCTAGGATGTGAAGCCAGAATTCTCTTGTGTCTTTCAAGCCGTGAAACAAGAAGTAAGTATTGTACCCCATGTGATTTTTTTTTTTAGTAGTATTGGTGGTTAGGAACAATAGTGGAAGATCCCTTCCACTTAGTCTTTTGGTGCTGTCTTTTCCAGAAGAGGAAATATTTACTTTGAACATCATGTTAGAGATGTGGTTGGAAGGAAACACGACTTGTTGGCAAGAAGCATGAGTGTGTGAAATAAGACATGTTGAATTGGATCAAACTACAGTCATCAGAGGACCAGAAGAGGTAAGACCTGCCAGAATTATTTCATAAAGGAATAACCAATATTGACTGGAGGGGAGAGATTCAAGGATCACCAGTGCTAAGTAAAGGCTTTGGACAGGCTGAGCTCTTGGAAGAGTTTGGCTAGTTTGAATTTAAGAAAACTGAATTAAATTTTCCAGAGTATTACAGGTCATAAAGATAGAATTTTTCTAAGTGTGGAAGTTACTTACTGAGTAACGTTATCACTCACGTGAGGTCCTCTATCATTAGAGAAAAAGAGATCCCCAAGAGGGGACATTCCCTGCCCCTCAACCCCACCTCCCCCTACCCCAACAGATTAGCCACAGTTGTGTCAGTAGCTTGTTTGCAGAGAAAAGCTAACCATCCTGGAAACAAGGATATGCATGTCCTTCCTTTTTGTGTCTAAAAGGGAGAAAGAGTAATGAGCAACTGGAGATTACAAAGGTGGGAGAGGATAGAAATGTTTTTTAGGTTTTAAAATGCCGTCACAGAAGGAAAGTCCTAATTAGGGAGACTGCCCTTGTTTCCTGAATCCTTACATGCAAGGGAGAGGCAACAGTGAAGAAAACCTGGATCCAGTTCCAGCAATCGCCAGCTGTGCTGCTGTAGGTTGAGATGATTAAAAGCCTGAGCACAATCTTTGCCTATTCCAAAGACAGCGGTGAGTGTCATGGCTTTATTACTCGGGGATTGATGGCGGCTGGTTGGTAGAGGTGGGGCCTGCGCCAGATCCACAGGTACAGCCAGCTTTATAGCAGTGAGTTACACAGGTTCACATCAGCAAGTAATATATATGAGCTACATAGAACCAAGGGGGAAAATAATCACCAACAGGGAGGAGAGGGAAGAGGGAGGAGGTGACCTCGGGAAGGACACATACCAGGCAGGGATTTCAAAACTTCAGTGAATGTTGGCCTCCTGCTGTTCCCGTGCAGGAAGGTCTGGGCAGTAGTAGGATACTCAGCCAAAGCTGGGGACTCTGATTCCCAGGCACAGACCAACTAATCCTAGAAACCCTCAGGTGTCTTTTTGTCTCAGGGAAAGCGGAACTGATGATGTGATGGTGTTAATATATTTAAGGGACAAAGTCTTCCTTTCAAGGGAGGATCTCATGTCTTGATCTAACGCTCTTGAGTGGGGGTTGAAGAGTTGCAGTTTGTCTGTTGAAAGCAAAAATTTAGAATAAATGAGAAATAAGGAGAGTTATAAGGAAAGGTTAAATTTCTCATCTCTGGATTTAGGGTCCTAGAGGTAAGTAGGGGCCTTAATAAGCTCTTGAAATGTGGTAATCCAATGTATTTTTCCATGTGATGGCAAAGAAAAGAGAGTGTGAATTGGGAAGGACGTGTACCGAAAGAACAAAAAAGCAGAACATTATTAGTGACCGTGAAGCGAGCAGTGTGGGATGAGACAGAAGTCAGGGTGGTGTGGAGGTTAGGAACTAGAGGAAACCTGGGTTTAACTATTTTATTGCTTTCAGTTGTGAGGCTAGTCAGTATTCCTTCCACTTAGGATTCTTTACTGGAGGATTAGAGAATTACAAGATGTATCAGTAAGTTTTGAATTATAGGTTAGAAATTTTGGAGAACTTCTAATTTTAAGCATATTATGGTAATCTTGACAGTGTTATGAAGGTTCTATTTCTATTCTGAGAGGTTCAGTGCCCAAGATTTGGCCTGTGTCAGCAAGTAAATAGTCTAAAGAGTATAAGGTATTTTAGTTAAAATAGTTTACAGCTAAGCGTTTGGGTTTTGTGCTTTTTTTTAATAGGAGCAAGAAAAGTCTGATGGTCATTGAGAGTCATAAAAGGGCAAAGTTATACATGGTACAGTTATGAACTTCAAGGGTGAGAGGGTACTTAGGATAGCAATGATATTCCAATTGTCCAGTAATGTTTACTGGGACAGTGCAGTTAAGCAGATCATTATGATATATAGTGAGAGGTGCTAATAAGGCACAAAGCTTGGACAAAGGCAAGTCATTTAGTAGGCTATCCCACTTCAGGTATGATTTTTATACATCAAAGCAGGGTAGAGGGGAAAATAAATGTTTTTTTTTGTTTATTAGGGCAGATATGGTACTTTGTTATGTAAAACAGCCTATGTGGCTTAAACAAAAGACATGTATCAACTCACAGTGTGAGGGCAAGAAGTCCAAGATCAAGGAGTCAGTAGGCATAATTCTTTCTGAAGCCTGTGAGGGAGAATCTGTTCTAGGTTTCTCTCCTTGGCTTTCAGATGACTGTCTTCTCTCTGTCTTTCCAAATCATCTTCCCACTATTTCAGTCTCTCTCTGTATGCTAATTTCCCTTTTCTATCAGGACTCTAATGAACTCACTGTAACTTGGTTACCTCTGCAGAAATCCTGTTTCCCAGTGAGGTCCCATTCTGTAATGCCCGTGGTTAGGGCTTTTATTTATAAATTAGAGAAGAGCACAATTCAACCTAAAATAGTGTTAATGGTGAAATTGTTGACCCTGTGTCTACCAGGAAGGTGGTGTGATGTCTATTAATGGCAATGATTATTTTACCTTGCACAGTGACAATCAAAATAAAAAAGAGGATTTTTCTGAGGAACTTAACTGAAGAGATGGATTTTTGGTCTATTGTCTACTTTGGCATTTTGAAGCTAGGCAATACCAAGTCCCAAGTTCCTTTTCTTTACAATACCTACAGTTATCTCTATCTGTGGAAGTTTGGGGCAGAGATTTCCCTGACTTATTTCATTCAAATTAAGTTGTAAAGTCATGAGTTTGTATTGTGTTGCTATGGCAACAGATTCCTTGTGATGTTGAGTTACTAGAAGTATTTGAAAGAGATCACTTCCTAAATTATATTATACTTTGATTTATATCTCTAGTTTTTGGTCACAGACTAAATAAAGCTAGTGATCAAGTTGAAAAGGGTTCGGTAGTTCAGACTGAGACCAGAGTGGTTCTTCCAAGCAATATCTAAATTATATTTTTAGTTAAAGACAGTCTTCCCTCTTTTTTTTTTTTTTTTCGGTAATCTTATATTTTTGACCAATACAATTTTGAAGAAAATGGGAAAGAATTCTAAAAGTCCTCTCCCTAATGGTTTTATCCTGTATGTAAGCCTCAGGAGTGTTCTGATTTCTTTGAAGATACTCTTAAAGAGTGGTTCCTTTGGTTTTTCCAAATAATAACATGGCATGTCCACTAGTAGCTGCATAAGTTGATATTAATAATGGATACCAGGAGAATATGTCCATGGATCATATTGAACTGACTCCCAGATTCTTCCCTAATCTTATGGGAGCACAGAAAGTCTTTAAAAATAACATCAATTTGAGTGAGATCAAGAATTAAAGAATATCTATGCCAGTGAGTGCTCGGGTCATTGATTTGCCTTCACAAGTGAGGAAGGTCCAATATTAAGGGTTAGGATGGGGAGTTGGGAATTTAATGGAGGCAGGGAGGAGGAAAGAGGAGGAATACAGACTAAAGGAAAACAAAAGAGAATCCACAGAAAAAGGAGGACTAGTGGGTAGGAGAAAGGGCTTGGTTGATCACATGGTGAATTCTGGATGACTGACGGCAGGGTTGTGCCATCATGAACTGATGATAAAAGAAATAGCCCTTTGGAAACAGTATATTTGAGATAGATTGGAGTCATTTTAGTTTTCAGTCTTTACATTCCAAGCAAAATAAGATAAATATTGGTGTAAAGCCATGTTAAAGTTCAGAGATTTGAGGTCACCTTATAAATAGAGATTCCAAGGGCCACAAAAAGGGGCCACTGGAGTTTCAAGTTGTGCACAGTAAAATCCTGCCATTGTGTGAGTTAATGATCTGAATTTTCACCTTAGTGATGAAGTATATAATTAGTAGGAATTCTGAAGAGTGTTGAGAAGTGGGTTGAGTTTCCCATGTTACTAAAGTTAAACAAATCCTTATCATCCTTACCACTATCTAGAACTCATTGATCCAGAGCTGGACTCAACCACGAGAACCCCAAATCACCAATCAGCAAACCTGCAAACTGGTGTGAGAGGCCTGTGTTATGGCTCTCCTGTGACAAACCAAGTGGGCACTCTTTGGGAGCTTTAGCAAATTTATTACGCCAGTGGGCTCAGCGGAATATTTTCCAAAGTCTGAGCCCTGCCTCCAGGTCACGCAGCATTTATACAGGGTTGCAGGAGATTCTGAGCAGGTGAATTTAAAGGCAAAATTGTAAGCCTTCAAGTTCTTTCTCTGCCGCCAGCAGCTGTCTTGTGATATTTCTTGGTGTGCACCTGTCTGGTTCTAGGAAGTGGGGTACAGAGAAGCAGGACATACAGGGGGAGGGTTAAAAATGAAAGCTCAGCTCCCTTACATTAGTACCTCATTGAAGACAGGGGCCTAGAGATGAACTACTAGTTCCATTTCAGTGATGGCATCAAATTGTCACAGAAAAACCAAACAAGACAACGTATTTTATTCATACTATTGCAATACGGAGAATGGAGATCCAATGGCAGAGTGGTTTTGCCCTTTATAAAGAGGACTTAGACAAGCTATAGGTGGAATGGTTTACAATTAGAATTGTTTTGGTAATCAGAAGTCCCAGTCAACCAGCTGAATAGGAAATGTTAATCTCTGTGTCCAGCTAGCTTGGGTGGTTTCTAATCTATTAGTCATAAAGGAAACAAAGGACTGAATGAGGTTAGAGACCCTAAGTCTGGCCCGATTGAACCTGGCAGGTTCAGGCAAAAATGGAAGGTTTGTGTTTCACTTTCTAATAGGTAAATAATAGGGCATCTGTATTACAGAAGTCATGAGACAGAGTGGACGTGAGTCTTAATCTAAGTCAAATGAGGAAAAGTGGTGTGTTGTAGTAAACTATATCCAAACACAAAAGGGTAGGGAGATTTTGGAGTGAAAAGCTGAACTAATTTCTTCATAATCATTGTTTTTCTGGGACACAGTGATTAGGTAAATTTCAACATTGTCATTTTCAAGGCTACATTTTTTTCATTTATGATAGCATTTGTATAAAAGACTTTACTTTTTCCATTGAATTTCTTGCTGTGATTACTGTGTTTCTGAAATTAAAACTTCATTTCTTTACTTACATTAGCCAGGTTTTGAATACTTAAAAACTACATGTGGCTCATGGTAGAACCCAGGGAAACAGAGGCTCAATTATACTGAGATAACTTTTGTAAAGAATAGACTAAACTAATTCAAAGGATATTTGATCATCTGTGATGCTGAGCTCTAAAGATTTTTTACAGTACAAAGTCTCTTCGGTGAAATATTAAAAAAAATTCTTTATAATTATAATTTCAGAATCTTCAATTAATTCAAGAACGGTAGTGAAAGGAGCTATATTGGATCAGATATAAACATTCATTGAAGAACTTAATGAAAATATTTTAGCACCACCTCCCAAACATTAAATATTGATGTTGTAAGATTACCAAAGCATCTATTTTATATTCTTGATTTGTATATGAGACAACCCATACATACTGCTATCAGAGACCACTGGTTAATGGCCTAACAGATATTGCTGAATGTTTAAAATATTATCTGATCCTTCAGAACTGTTCCAGAAAGGCAAATTTAAAATCTGTGAGATCAAAAATCCAAAACACAAAATGACAGGGAGCACATGGAACAATAATGCTCAATAATTGCTGATGGGAATGAAAAATAATATGGCTAGTGCTTTGGAAGTTATTTTGGCAGTTCCTTACAAAGCTAAATATAGACCCCAACAATCACACTCCTTGGTGTTTACCAAGATTAGCTAAAAACTTATGTTCATGCAAAAATCAGCATTTACATCCACTTTATCTGAAATTGGAAGAATTCAAAGCAAACAAAAACGTCATTCAGAAGGTGAATGAATAAGTAATACCACTGTATGGTTTATTCATACAATAGAATATTATTCAATGATAAAAATAAATGAATACTGAGTCATGAAAAGACATGGAGACACCTGAAATAATATTGCTAAGTAAAAGAATATACCTTAAAATGCCGTATACTGTGTGATTCTAATTATTTGACAGACTGGAAAAGGCAAAACCACATAGATAGTAATAAAGTTAGTAATTCCCAGGCACTAGGGGTCAGGTAAGAGGCATAAATTGATTGAATACAGTTTTTAGGAGTGAGACTATTCTGATGGACATATGACACGACACGTTTGTCAAAATTAATAGTTGTAAACATAAAGAGTACCTTAATATAAAGTATAGCCCACATTAAATTTATCAGTTTAAGTTGATTACTTGCAACAAATAGCATTCACTAATACAAGAAGTTAATAATGGGGAATCTGAGGTGGTGGATGGAGTATAGGCAGAGTACCCTATAACTTTCCAATCTTTATTGAGTAAACCTAAAAATGGTTGAAAAAAAAAAAGAAATTTTAAAGGAATTTTGGCGGAAACCTGCTGTGTTTTAGATATTTCCTACAGGCTCATGATTTCAATTTCAGTGGGTGCTTCGTTTTTCATCGATGCTGGAAGAAAGGTTAAAATTAATAAACCTTTATATTATAGGCACTGTGTATTTATTGATCTACAAATCCTCTACAAACATTTATTCATAGCATCTAAAAATCCTATGTAATTTCTGTCATTTGATATTCATACAATGCTACAAAATACTATTCCCACTTTGAAAAAAAAAACAAAAGACTTCTGAGAGAGAAAGGCTAACAACTGATAAATATTAGAATGGGAGTCAACTCTGAATTCCAAAACCTAAGTTCTACATCGAACAACCGAATAGAAGAGAATACCGATTTTTAATTCCCGCAGCTAAAACAAACGCGAGATAATAGAACCACTATACCCAATTTGCGCGACGGTCTCCGTCCAACGACCTATGCCGGTGAGTTGGAGGTGCCCAACCTGCCCCAGGACGCGAAGGGCAGCCTGGAGCCGTAGTTCTCCGGGGAGAAAGGGCACAGAACAGGGCAAGAGTGATTCAGACACTGTGTACGCGATAAAAAGAGCAGCACTACCGAGTAGGGTTCAATTGAGTCAGTGGACACGTGCTGCCGTCTCTCCGCAGACAGAGACCTTAGTGCCAGCGAGAGGAGGGTGAG